>JASDQU010372128.1:115168-127950 GCA_032191745.1 Picea mariana | reverse complement strand
ACTCCTACATCTTTGTTCCCGATAATTTTGATCTGAAGGATGATTCTTCTGTACTCGTTTACTGGGTGTCTTTGGAGATACTTGCTGAACTTGCTCTTATGATTCTATCAGATTCTCTTCATCTTCCTCTTCTACTTATTTTTCATCTTCTTCTTTGAAAAGTTGTTCCATTGATTTGTTTTCTTCTTCCTTTGATTTTGGTCTGCCCGTTTCATCAATTGTTACGTTGATGCTTTCAACAAATTTGTTTAATCTTAGATTGTAACACTTGTATGCTTTCCTTGTACTTGAGTAACCAACAAGTATTCCTTTGTCCACACGAGAGTCAAACTTTCCCATTCTTCCATCTTCTCTTTTGATGTAGCATTTGCTTAGAAAAACTCTGAAGTGCTTCACATTTGTTGGTCTTCCTTTCCATAGCTCGTAGGGAGTTTTATCAGTGTTGTTTCTAAGAATTTCTCTATTTTGAATGTGAACTGTTGTATGCACTACCTGTGTCCAAAATATATTTATCAATTTGGAATCCATTATCATTGTTCGATCCATTTCCTATATTGTCCTGTTCTTTCTTTCAACAACTCCATTCTCTTAAGGTGTCCTAGCAACGAAGAATTGCCTTTTTATTCCATGACTGCTACACTAGTCAATAAATTCCTTTGAAGTGAACTCTCCTCCATTATCAGATCTCAAGCATTTGTTTCTTGAATCCATCTCATTTTCAACCATTTCCTTGTAGATCTTGAAGTTTTCAAAATCTTATGACTTGTTCTTGAGAAAGCAAACCGCAGTCATTCTTTTATAATCATCAACTAATAACATAAAGTATCTCTCACCTTTTAAGCCCTTTGTTGTAGTTGGTCCAACTAGATCAGTATGGACAATTTCCAGTGGTCTTGTTGTTGAATATTCCTTTGATTTGAACCTGGTCTTTGTTTTCTTTCCTTGTTGACAATGCTTGCATAAAGTGTTGGCTGGTTTTGTGATCTCGGGCATTTCTTTGACTGCTTCTCTTTTGCTGACTTTGACAAGGTTATCAAAGTGCATGCGACCCATTCTTCTGTGCCATAGCCAACTTTCATCTTCCTTTTCTAGACAACACTTTTCATTTCCAATTTCACTTAACACATATATGTTGTTTGAAGTTCTTGCAGTTGTACCGACCAATTTCCATGAACCTTCTCTTCTTATCTCACACTTTTTTGAATCAAAAGTAACTTTATGACCTTGGTCACACATTTGAATCACACTTAGAAGATTATGTTTCATATATTCTACTAGTAGAACATTTTGTGCCTTTTCATTCTTGTTCCCAATTTGGACTGTGCTTTCTTCAATGATTTTGGCTGAATTATCATTTTCGAAGGAGACTGATCCATTTATTTCCTTTCACAATGTAAGAAATTTGTCTCTATCACCTGTCATGTGTTTTGAACACCCATTATCAACATACCAACCATTTTTCTTCTGCTTATCTTTCAGAGTGACTGTGCATTCTTCATTGCTATACTGATCTTTCTTTCTTATCCATGTCATTTTTCGAGGTTCTTGTTTGTGACTGTTGTTATTCTATTGAGGTTCTTTAGGAGGGACTGTCATTCTGCAATGTTTGGCCATGTGTCCAAATTTGTTACATTTGTAACACTCCACTTCAGTGCTCAAGGATTCAAACCTGTTGTAAATTCTTCTTTGTGTTTCACTAGGTCTTATTGAATAACCCCTTTGTGTATGACTCTCAAAGTTGTTATTGTTCCTGTTGTTAGCTCTGCAATTTACAACTTTATGTCCAAAATTATTACATGCATAACATAAACCAAAAAATATAGTTTGATACCTTGGAGTTGAAGATATTCCGAAAGGAGGTGCTCTTATGAATCCTTCTTATTCTTGAGGCCTATTTGTCTGTTGTTGATTATGAAATCTGAATCTTCTTGGTGGAGGAGTGTCCCTGTAATCTTCCTTGTATATCTTCCTGTCCCCTTTGATTGTTTCTGCATAGATTTTTGGATTTGTTTCTTGCTCTGTTGTTTTGGAGCTTGATCCATTTTCTTTCTGATTGTATCCAAGTCCAGACTTGTCAAGATGAGATTTTTGATTGCTGATATTGTCATCCAAAACTTTTGAGCTATTCTGCATATTTTTCTTTTGAATATCATTTCTTATTGTGAGAATCTCTGGTTCCAAGTTTCCAATGATCCTGCCCTTTTCTTCTAGCTGTTATTTGAGTGCTTCTTCAATTCTTTTATCTTCTTCTATTTGAACTTTCAATTTTGTAATCATTTTTTCTAGTTCTTGAGTGTCTTCCCTTTTGTCTAGTTCTGCTTGTAGTTTCCTGTTCTTGTTCTTTTATCTTCTGATAACTTCTATGGCACACATTAATTCTTCTTGAAAGTCAACTTCTGCCTCTTCAATTTCTTCTTCGACTTCTTCATATTCTTTTTCAGAGTATTTTGTTGCCATGAATAGAACTCTTCCTATCTCACTGTCACTGACTTCATCTTCATATGATGATGAGATGTCTTCTTTGATGCATAAGATTTTCTTGAAATTTTTCTTTGTAGTTCTTTTGCCTTTATATGTGTTTTTTCCTTTTGAGTAACCTTCATCATTTCTCTTTTTCTTATGAGGACATTTGTTATAAAAATGACCAATACCATCACAATTAAAACAAATTAAAGAAATCTTACCTCTATACCTACTGTTGGTTCCCTTGTTTAGTCTTTTGACGAAGTTGGCCACTTCCTCATCATATTTCGAGATGCCGCTACTACTACTATATTCTTCTTTTTCCATTTTCTTTTTCTTTGATATTTTGCATGCTTTGAAGGCTGCTTCTTTTACATCTGGATTTCCCTGTTCAGTTCTCATCTCATATGCTGTGAAGATTCCATGCAGTTTGTCCATTCTTATTGAGTTTATATCCGATCTTTCTTCTAGTGTTGATATCTTAGGGTTGAATCTCATAGGAAGAGATCTTAGTACCTTTTGAACAATTACAGATTCTTTGATTTCTTCTCCCAATCCTATGATTGCATTCATTGTTTCATCGACTCATAAGAAGTAGGCTATGATATCTTCATCTTCCTTCATTTTTAGTTGTTCGAACTGACCTCTGTATGTTTGAAGCTTTGCTGCTTTGACTTTTGAATCTCCTTCATAAATATTTCGAAGCTTGTTCCAAATATCTTTAGCAGATTTACAATGTGTAACTTTGGTGAATACCGTATCACTGAGACCATTCAAAAGTGAATTTTTGTCTTTGGAATTATTCTCACCGATTTTCACTACTTTGTCATTTGTTGGTGGAACTGCTCGTACTATGTATCCATCTACAATTGATTGCCAAACTTGAAATCCATGTGCCTATATATATGTCTTCATCCTTATGCTCGAAAAATCATACTTCTGTCCATCAAACTATGGTATCCATTTGTATATAAGTTTGTACTCTTCATGATCTACCTTTCAGTGGTTAAATTGATTTCTGAAGGAACCTACTCTGATACCAATTGTTGGATTACTGAGAGGGGGGGTGAATAAAAAATAGTGTAATTATAATCCTTTTTCTTCAAATGTTATATCAATGTAGAATTATTATCCAATAATGAGAAATAAGAAATAAACAGTCACACACATACACAGTACACCAGTGTTTTACGGGGAAACCCAAATCGGGAGAAAACCACATAATGCTTTTTCTTATATGTCTTGAAGAATTGCATTCATTGGAAGAACCAAATTCCTTTGTTTTCCAGTTGCAACTGGAAGGAGGCTCCAACACCTTGGTTTCTCAGGCTACAACCTAAGGGAAGCTCCAACTACCCAATTCTCTAGCTACAACTAGAAGGAGGCTACAACCCCCTATGTTCTCCAGCTACAACCACCTATCCTTGCCTCGTCCAACCGCCCTGAAGTAGAAGTAGAATGATGGAACCAATGTCAACCTGTCACTATGAGATATACTGCTATATAACTGTATCAACCTATACCACTGCCCTGTATCCAATCTGTACAAATTCCCTATAATCAAATCATACATGAACTGAACATTTATCTACAAAAATACAACAGATACATGACCTGTAGTGATTCAGGCTACGTATGTACACGCCCTATCTATTATGCAGCCCGCATATGCCTTCTGAAACTAGGGTTTCCTTTCACTTGAAAACTTTTGACCCTCTGTAACTTCTTTCACATAGATCTGTAACCTGTCACTGTATCTAGACTGTAACTGTACCTTGTGCATGCATCCTCATACATAACCTCTACTCAAGGAAAGTATGTCTCTCTCTAGTCATGTGCCATATATGTATGTGTAATCATGAACAAGTATAATATCCCTCACATGATCTTAGTCATCAACCCCTTTCTGATATTCAATTTCTTAATACATCAATAAATACAAGATCTCAACCATGTACCATAAAAACTCTTAGCCATATGCCAAGAAATACAAGATGTGTCTCAACAAGAAGTATCAATGATAAATATACTAGCACTGTATTTCTGTAGATATGAATTATATAGAAGATCCCATGTAGCCACTAGTCTCTCTAGGGACAATCCTCAAATCTCCATTGCCATTCCTCATGCATACATCAAAATCCAACTATTCATAGAAATAAGACATATCTTTTGAACCAATGGATGGACCTGATGTATCTAAGCACTGTAGACCTTCCTGGGAGCTTGATATCAGAATCTAGAACCTCTACACCTTCATCTTCTCAAGTTTCATGGATTTATCAACATGTACTCACCCTATACACAACCAACCCGCGTACATACACTCCCTATACACAGACAACCTGCGTACTGTATGCACCCTATACATAGACAACCCCGTATGCCTCAGAAAATGGGGTTTTCTGTAAATCCGAGAATTTCTCCGTCATCCCTTCGTGCTACCTCAGATGTTCGCCACTTCAGATGTATCCACAAGTATTTACAAGAAGCTTTAGACAAGAAAATAGATATAGAAAATGTACAAGTGTGTATTTAATGAGTGAGATTTACCTCTTATTTATATCTTCATGTAGCCTTACACTTTCCTTATTTTAGGGCTTCTTTTATTCATAATAATTTCTTTTGAAAAGCACTTTGACCCTTGGGGTCTTCTATAAGACTTATGAGGGGTTCTCCAACTTTGTATGGTCATAACTCTCTAACCGTGAGGAGTTATGTGACGTTCCACATACCACCAGAAATGACATAACAAGCACTATCTATCTAGGATAGTTTCCCTGACAAATTCACTATCCTTCAACTCATTATTCTAGAACTAAGCATGGTTTCTCTTACTCCACAAAGAATCTTCCCGTGAGGGATTTCACCATAAGGGGACCACTTTGGATTTCATCCATATTTACTTCTTATCAACCATGATGAGACAATAATGAGTCATCTTTACATCAAACAATCTTGGTTCCATTACCAAAACTTTTTTGTTGCGGGGATTTCTTCAAGGGTTGACATCAATGACAACCAACCTTAATCAACAAAGGGCCCACCGACTGAGAAGTGTAGCCTCTTTCTATTTTTGTTTTAATTATAATTTTGCAGTGGGAATGTCGTTTTTGTTACAATTTAGTTCTAGTTTGATTGTTTGGATTCCTTTCAAAGAATTTTAATTCTCTTCTTTATCATGAATTAGGTAACTTGTAATACCCCTAGGCCGAACCCCAGTTGTAAATGTAAATGAAAATGTACTTAATCTAGTGTGTTGTTTGATATCATTTTTGTATGCACCTTCCATGGTATAGTGCACACATGTATTGCACACTAAAATGATGAAATGTGCACATTCCAGGATACCACACACAATGAACTTAAGCACACGCGATTTTGAGGCTAGAGAGACTTTATGTATATGTTGTGTTTTATAGGTTGGTGAGCCAGTTATTATAAGTTAGGAGGCTTATGTGTTGATTTAGGCTGAAGAGACTAGATGCTAAAGGCCAGTGCACCTATTTTTGTATATGTCTTATTATTAGTATAATACATCGTTGCATGTAGACCGACCATGATACAAGAGTATGGGGGACTAGACTCCACTAGTTAGGGAAAGGGGGGGCTAAAAGTTAGGGAAAAGGGCTAAGCTAGGGAGCTTAAGACAAAAAGGAATATTATATTAATATTCCTTAAAGTATAAAGTATGGATAATTATTTTATCCTAAGTCCCAAGGATGGGTACAAGTGGGCCAAAGTAGCTCTCAACATGAAAAGTGTCAAGTTGGGAACATGCATACATATAGTTTGGAATTAGTTCATTTTCCCATTCATTCCATCATCATTCATGCACTCATTCAGTTGTCCTCTATACCATTCTTTTACTATCATTGTACATGCACCCATACCCGTACTAGTACCTGTACCCATACCTGGTTAGCTTAGGAGTTGGACTGAAGAAGTGGGTTGTCAGGCTTGTGGGAGATTGAAGAGGCAGGTTGTAAGGCCCGTGGAAGATTGAAGAGGTGGGTTGTAAGGCTTGTGAGAAAATCTCTCTAGGTGAGAGAATTGTTGGAAATTAATCCCCAAAGGTTCTAAACTACAGCTATAGGGATATGAGACTTTCTGTTCGGCCTGTTGCTAAAGCCCAGAAAGGAAGTGGGGCAGCCGAAGGACAGTTGAGCAGAGAAGGGGAACACTTCCTGGGGTGGGAAAAACATGTGAGGAATGAGGGACTATAGGCTGTTAGTTTGAGTTGGTACCGACGACAGAGTCTTTCCTATTGTTTGAGATACATTATCCTGGTTAGGAATCCCTTTACCTGGGTGGAGTTTAGTCCCATCTCGGGGGTGACCCACTATCGAGAGTGATGAGAAGCGTGGTATAAGGATGGGAGGTTCATGGAAGGTTTGGACGTAGTTGGTGATATTTTTACCAAGATAAGTGTCAATTGTGTGTTAAATTACATGCTGCATTATTATTTATGTGTTTAATTTTATGGGTTTTTCCTGTGTGTGGTTTATACCTGTATTTATATTTATGGGTATTTCCTGTCTATGCTGCATGTATATGTTACTGTTATTTCTGTATGAATTTGTGCATTTACAAAATCTATTTGTCTATTTTAATTTTTATATATAAAGTTTTGCAAGAGTTTATGTGTGTATATGTCTTAATTTTCATACAGTTCAAAATTTTTATGTGGCATAGCCTAGTTGGATGTTGGGGATGTTACAATATGGTATCAGAGTTCCAATCTTCAACACTGAGCTTGAATGGGCCAAGCAAGGGGAATTGAAACAAATTTCACAGAAAATTATTTCAAAGTGGCAAGATTTCAAGTTATAGAGCATCCATGGTAAAAATTAGAAGCAATTGCATGGAATTGGGCAAATGCCCCAATTTCTGTTGTTAAATTCATGGGAAAATTGAGAATTTTGGCCAAGTAGTGAGATATTATTAATTTAATATCTGTTCTAGAAAATTGAGACCTAGAATTGGTTGAATTTGAAGTTAGAGGGAAGCCATGACAGTTGGAGCGAGATTAGTTGATTAAAATTCTCAATTCGTAAATTGAGTTTGGAAACAATTGGTGCCAAGAATGTCAACCAACAATGATTTGTTGTTGCAGAGGTTGAATTGGTGTTATCAGGGTGAAATTGAACAAATTTCATAGTTGCAGAATATATGGTGAAAATTGGGAAAACTTTTGGCAAGAACCCCAATTTCTGCAGTGGAATTCATGAGGAATTGATGCGCATAAAATGAATGTGTGCAGGTATGTGCACTAAAAATGCATGATGCGCAGTGAAAATCTTGTGATGTGTGAAAAATAAGGGTGCATGGTTATGCACACTAAAATTTGCAACTTGCGGTGCAAAGTGGTAATGCGCGAAAAATATTGGTGCATGGGTGTACACACTTAAATTTGGCACTGCGGGGTGCAGACTAGCAATGTGTGGAAAATATTGGCGCGCGGGTGTGCGCATTTAAATTTGGCATTGTAAGGTGTAGAGTGGTAATGCACGGAAAATATTGGTGCACGGGTGTGTGCACATAAATTTGGTGCCACGCAGTGCAGATTGGAAATGCGTGGAAAATATTGGCGCGCGAGTGTGCACACTTAAATTTGGCGTTGGTCAATGCAGAGTGGTAATGCGCAGAAAATATTGGTGTGCAGGTGTGCGCACTAAATTTAGCATTGCATGGTGTCGATTGAGCAGCGCATGCCTAATACTGGCACGTGCTGTGTGCACACACATAATAATGGCGAGCGTGGTGTGCACAATATTGATAGTGCGTAGAGGAATTTTGTTCATGCGCACAGAATGTGGGTATATGTTGTTGTGCAAATATTTAATTAATGGTGCATGCAGAGTACTGGTGCATGGTGTGGGAATAATAACTTTGAAATGGTGCATCGCATGGAGTGTAATGCACATATAATATTAGCATGTGAAAAAAAATGCGCACAACACGTATTAGTGCATGAACCAAAATTGTGCGTGGTAGATATTTGCGCGCGATACAAAAGTAGTGTGCAACAGTTATTGGAGCGACATAGAAGTGATCCACATTGGTTATAGGTGCGCGAAGCATGCACTACCTTATGATGTTGCTTCACATGATAAATATGGGTGTACATGTTCATATTTGTGCATGTGAAGTTGTTTGTTTGTGCATGGTATACTGTTTGAAGGTCATCTTTTCGTAGCACATTTTTGAGGCCCTAAACAATGTTTTTACCTACTCAAAAACACTGAGAACATAGTGTACGAAGGTACACATTGCATTTTCAGCCCAAATGAAATAACCCAGAGAGATCTTTCTAATGGTGTAAACTGTTCACCAAACGAATATTTTATGAGGAAGTTACAAGACAAATAGTGGAGGGTAAATTTTAAGACCTAACTAACTACGAAGGGCCATAACATTATGCTATGGAATCAGTTTGAGGCACAGGAGCAGTCTGTGGAAAGATATTGAACCATAGAAAATAGTCCTAGAGATGAATTAAATTTATAGGCATTGTTGTAACAATATTGAAATTTTGGCTTTCGGTAACTTAGGAGAGAAAAAATTTATAGTGTTTAACTACTGAAAGTGTAGATATGAGAAAACGACCATTTGTCTGTCATGCACATCACTCAATGTTCTCTACCTATCATATTCAGTCAAATAACACTGAAATCAACCCCAAATTCCATAGCATTATAACAGTTAGAAGCCAACTCACGAAAAATCCAAGATAGGGTTCACGTGAGAATCAAAGAAATGTACCATATGTTTGAGTGTTGAGTCACAAGGAGAATGAATTGAAACATTGGCAGTGGAACGACCACATACACTGAGCATTAAGCCACATGAAGAAAAATCTCACAAGTCCAGGTTTTTTTTTTTCTATCGGGGACTTGGCCGATGTAGATATTTTAATAACTACAACCTCGATCCTCAAATTCACTAAAGTATTAAAGGATAAGCCGGGTCAAATAAAGATTAAGAAAGATTAACATTAATAAATCTCATCGCAATTTCATGATTCAGGATTTCTCGCGTCAAGTATTATCAAAGTCCCAACACTTAAATCCATGAAAGGTTAAAGATTAATTGCTAATTGTGATTAATTAAGAGATTAAAACAAATGATTATCGTCTAATTAATGCCATCGTGATTTCACGATTCAAGATTCCTTGCATGTCATAACTCTTGAGGACATGATACCCGAAAGTCGAAGGCCCGAAAGAGTGAAATTTAAAAGACGAATTCTATTTCAGGGATTTGGCCATCGGGGATTTGGCCGATGTGGAGATTTTAATAACCGCTGCTTCGTTTCCCTGAATCCTGAAAACCCGAAATCAGGACTCCAGTCATATGCAAAATTGCTTTAGAAAAACACAATTTTCTTAGCCGCGGAGAGGCTTTTTTTCGCGTTTGGATAGTCGATTGACATTTGCAAATCCTAATATGTCTAGTGGTGTATTAATAATTTGATTTTGATCTTGGTAAGGCAGTCAAAAGTCCCCTGAAAGATGAGGTTCATTTTCAGAAATGTGGATTTTTTTACTATGTTGAGTCATCATTTTCAAATGAGGATTTTGAGCGACTAGAGTATCATTTTGAGAAACGGTTGGAGGATTTTGTGCCTAACACATCATATATAATTATCCTCTCTCAGTTTTCCTACAAGTGTCACATATTGGGAGAATCGAATCCATCTCCAAGCCCTAATTTTTGGATTTCATATTTTCCTGTTTTGACACATGTTTGTTAAATGCAGATTTGGGGAAAATGAAAAGGGGCCTCAGGGAACTGAGAGAGGTTTTTGCTCAGAATAAAAAGATGCAAAAAATTATCTTTCATTTTATACACCACTATTATTATTTGAGAGATACAGAGCCATAACCGCAACCCTAGTTTTTAGTAGTTTGGCCCATTTTCTATGGCAGAAAGTTTCAAGAATTGGTTGTAACTATTGTTATCTTTTAGATTAGAGAGGATTTCGACCTCAATACATATATGAGGCATATTTGTAAAAGTGAATCGGGGGGGGGGAGTATTACTCCTGGGGATGTAGCTTTCATTTTCAGTTTAATAAAAGATTACAAAAGCATGTTTTATCCATATCAGAGATTCTTGTGATGTTGCTTGCAGAGTTTGTCCATTTTCTTAGTTTTAATATCACTCCATATATCTTTTCTTCTCGATTTGTAACTGTTTTGTAATAGAATTCATCCTCTGTTAGATGCTCTGTTGTAGACTGGTTATAGTTTGTTTCTTGCAGAGATCAAGGTTCAGAATTCATCCTTTGCTAGATGCTCTGTCCCAACCATCTCTTTCCACTGATTTATGCTTGGAATTCACTCATCGCTAAGTGCTCCTTGCATTTTGATATGTTTTATATTTATTATGTTGCCATACCTTTTATAAATCCTTCCCTCCGTAATCATATTCTATCTCACCTCTGCTCCATGGATTTATATTGCCGAAACACTCTTATTACTTGCTTGATCATTTGACTCCATGCCCAATGGACTACTTTCCGGTCCAACCCATCAACCCTAAAAACCTAAAAAATTTATGTTGCCCACAGAGATTCCCATTGTTAATCTTATTGAACATCCTATCATGACATATATTCGAGATACCCCTCTCGGATTGGAAGGGGCATCTTCTAATCAAAAGTGGTGTGTGGTTATCTTGGAATTTACTTGCACGCAACCCAAATCAAGTTCTAAATGATAACTTATTTTTTCATTTAAAATGTGCTAAGGCTTGGATCTGTTACAGCCTAGAACCAGATCTTGCGACAACAGGCATGTTAAAATTTTTTAAGATGGCAAAGAAGGTACCTGTAACATTCCATACCAAAAACACTAATTGGCCTAGAACTTCAACAGGCTGTAACTAGCAGCCCAGAAACCAGAAAGAGGTGAAATTTGGACAGACTGTCCAAAATATGTATATGAAGAAACACAATTGAGATCCTACTAAAAATTCAATGGAGTAGTGAAAAAATGCATAATTATAGCTCATAATTTCACCAAGTTGAAGGGTGAACATAAAAATTAATGGATAATTTTCAAATAACCATAACATTCTGCTCAAGACCCAGAATTGAGCATGGAAGTAGGCATTGGAAAAGTCTTGGACAATAGAATATAATTATTCATCCATAAAATTAATTTGGGCATTCAAGTTTTAGGAAATCAGAAGAAATAATTGTGATGCATTATTGAACCATAATGGTTCATATTTTCATGAAATTGTTGAAACAATTAGCTTGACAAAGTTTTGTTGGCTGCACATTTTGTAGAGTTAACAAAAACTAGATCAAATCAGAATCAACATAGAGTGCAAAGGAATGGAAGATGCACATGGGGCTTACAACTAGGAAGATGAGATCATAAGAATGGATGTCCATATGGGCATTGAAGGAAAAAAATCCAATGGACATGGAGAAGGAAGGGATGAAAACATGAATGTGGTAGTATTAGCGATATTTCTTGCTAAGGGGTTTAGATATCAAAAGGATGGGTTAAAACCCACTTGTCCAAAGTTTCGGGTGATAATGCTCCATGGTAAGTAGCAAGCAAGACTGGGCGGTCCAGATGTGCGCGCCCAGATTGATGGCGCACAGCAAATTTCAGACCCCCCTTGCCTTTCGATCTTTAAGCGGAGGGGGGGGGTCCGAGATCGGGGGCGCAGCTCTCCGACGGTTCAGATTAGCACGCCCGGATCAATGGCAGTGAAGAGCATTTCGGACCCCCCTCGCCTTTCTACCTTTAAGCGGAGGGGGGGGGTCCGAGATCCCATGTGCAGCTTCCCGACGACCATGATCGTAGCACCCAGATCAACGACGCTCGTGTAGTCCCGCTCCTCTCAGCTGCCTTGTGTTTAACCAGTGTTGGACCTCCTCCTGTCATTTCACTCTTTCTTCTGCCTTTCCCCTGTTGCCGTGTGTCATTCACTCACCTCTCCTCGGTGGTCCTTGTGGCTCTCTTTCCTCCCACCATCCACTCCTTTCCTGCCGTGTGTCCCGCTCCCTTTCCACATCTGTTTCTCACCCAAAGGCGAGTTCGTTCTCTCATCTTCTCCCCATCTACTTGGGTGTCCTCCACCATGGTTCATCCTCTGTCACCCCTCTCTGTCATCATTCTCACTTCTCGCCACCCTTTCCACGCGCTCCCCGATGTCATCACACCTACCATGCACCATGTCCTCCGCGCTGGCCCTCATGTTCGTCTTTCAAGATATCCAGTTACTCCAGGTGGCAGTGCGGGAAGTCATCCGGATCCCGAAATGCTGAGTTGGTCAGGCCATTATCAATCCCAAGA
>JASDQU010372128.1:94343-115148 GCA_032191745.1 Picea mariana | reverse complement strand
ATGTATCTCAACAAGAAGTATCAATGATAAATATACCAGCACTGTATTTCTGTAGATATGACTTATACAAAAGATCCCATTTAGCCACTAGTCTCTATATGGAGAATCCTCAAATCTTCATTGCCATTCCTCATGCATACATCAAAATCCAACTATTCATAGAAATAAGACATATCTTTTGAACCAATGGATCGATCTGATGTATCTGAGCACTGTAGACCTTCCTGGGAGCTTGATATCTGAATCTAGAACCTCTACACCTTCATCTTCTCAAGTTTCATGGATTTATCAATATGTACTCACCCTATACACAAACAGCCCGCGTACATACGCTCCCTATACACAGACAACCTGCGTACTGTATGCACCCTATACATAGATAACCCGCGTATGCCTCAGAAAATGGGGTTTTCTGTAAATCCAAGAATTTCTTTGTTATCCCTTTGTGCTACCTCAGACGTTCGCCACTTCAGATGTATCCACAAGTATTTAGAAGAAGCTTTAGACAAGAAAATAGATATACAAAATGTACAAGTGTGTATTTAATGAGTGAGATTTACCTCTTATTTATATCTTCATGTAGCCTTACACTTTCCTTATTTTAGGGATTCTTTTATTCATAATACTTTCTTTTGAAAAGCACTTTGACCCTTGGGAGCTTCTATAAGACTTATGAGGGGTTCTCCAACTTCGTATGGTCATAACTCTCTAACCATGAGGAGTTATGTGACGTTCCACATACCACCGGAAACAACATGACAAGCACTATCTATCTAGGATAGTTTCCCTGACAAATTCATTGTCCTTCAACTCATTATTCTAGAACTAAGCATGGTTTCTCTTACTCCACAAAGCATCTTCCCATGAGAGATTTTACCATAAGGGGACGACTTTGGATTTCATCCATATTTACTTCTTATCAACCATGATGAGACAATAATGAGTTATATTTACATCAAACAATATTGGTTCCATTACCAAAACCTTTTTGTTGGGGGCTTTCTTCAAGGGTTGACATCAATGACAACCAACCTTAATCAACAAGGGCCGACCGACTGAGAATTGTAGCATTTTTCTATTTTTGTTTTAATTATAATTTTGCAGTGGGAATATCGTTTTTGTTACAATTTAGTTCTAGTTTGATTGTTTGGATTCCTTTCAAAGAATTTTAATTCTCTTCTTTATCATGATTTAGGTAACTTGTAATACCCCTTGGCCGAACCCCAGTTGTAAATGTAAATGAAAATGTACTTAATCTAGTGTGTTGTTTGATATCATTTTTGTATGCACCTTCCATGGTATAGTGCGCACATGTATTGCGTACTAAAATGATGAAGTGTGCACATTCCTAGATACCGCACACAATGAACTTAAGCGCACACGATTTTGAGGCCAGAGAGCCTTTATGTATATGTTGTGTTTTATAGGCTGGTGAGCCAGTTGTTATAAGTTAGGAGGCTTATGTGTTGATTTAGGCCGAAGAGACTAGATGCTAAAGGCCAGTGCACCTATTTTTGTATATGTCTTATTATTAGTATAATACATCGTTGCGTGTAGACCGACCACGATAAAAGAGTATGGGGGACTAGACTCCACTAGTTAGGGAAAGGGGGGGGCTAAAAGTTAGGGAAAAGGGCTAAGCTAGGGAGCTTAAGCCAAAAAGGAATATTATATTAATATTCCTTAAAGTATAAAGTATGGATAATTATTTTATCCTAAGTCCCAAGGATGGGTACAAGTGGGCCAAAGTAGCTCTCAACATGAAAAGTGTCAAGTTGGGAACATTTATACATATAGTTTGGAATTAGTTCATTTTCCCATTCATTCCATCATCATTCACGCACTCATTCAGTTGTCCTCTGTACCTTTCTGTTACTATCACTGTACATGCACCCATACCCGTACTAGTACCTGTACCCATACCTGGTTAGCTTAGGAGTTGGACTGAAGAAGTGGGTTGTCAGGCCTGTGGGAGATTGAAGAGGCGGGTTGTAAGGCGCGTGGAAGATTGAAGAGGTGGGTTGTAAGGCTTGTGAGAAAATATCTCTAGGTGAAAGAATTGTTGAAAATTAATCCCCGAAGGTGCTAAACTACAGCTATAGGGATCTGAGACTTCCTGTTCAGCTTGTTGCTAAAGCCCAGAAAGGAAGTGGGGCAGTCGAAGGACAGTTGAGTAGAGAAGGGGCACACTTCCTAGGGTGGGAAAAACAGGTGAGGAATGAGGGACTGTAGGCTGTTAGTTTGAGTTGGTACCGGCGACAGAGTCTTTCCTATTGTCTGAGATACATTATCCTGGTTAGGAATCCCTTTACCTGGGTGGAGTTTAGTCCCATCTCGGGGGTGACCCACTATCGAGAGTGATGAGAAGCGTGGTATAAGGATGGGAGGTTCGTGGAAGGTTTGGATGCAGTTGGTGATATTTTTACCAAGATAAGTGTCAATTGTGTGTTAAATTACATGCTGCATTATTATTTATGTGTTTAATTTTATGGGTTTTTCCTGTGTGTGGTTTATACCTGTATTTATATTTATGGGTATTTCCTGTCTATGCTGCATGTATATGTTACTATTATTTCTATATGAATTTGTGCATTTACAAAATCTATTTGTCTATTTTAAGTTTTATATATAAAGTTTTGCAAGAGTTTATGTGTATATATGTCTTAATTTGCATACAGTTCAAAATTTTTATGTGGCATAGCCTAGTTGGATGTTGGGGATGTTACAATATGGTATCATAGCTCCAATCTTCAACACTGAGCTTGAATGGGCCAAGAAAGGGGAATTGAAACAAAATTTCACAGAAAATTATTTCAAAGTGACAAGATTTCAAGTTACAGAGCGTCCATGGTAAAAATTAGAAGCAATTGCATGGAATTGGGCAAATGCCCCAATTTCTGTTGTTAAATTCATTGGAAAGTTGAGAATTTTGGCCAAGTAGTGAGATATTATTAATTTAATATCTGTTCTAGAAAATTGAGACCTAGAATTGGTCTAATTTGAAGTTAGAGGGAAGCCATGACAGTTGGAGTGAGATTAGTTGATTAAAATTCTCAATTCGTGAATTGAGTTTGGGAAAAATTCATTCCAGGAATGTCAACCAACAACAATTTGTTGTTGCAGAGGTTGAATTGGTGTTATCAGGGTGAAATTGAACAAATTTCATAGTTGCAGAATATATGGTAAAAATTGGGAAAACTTTTGGCAAGAACCCCAATTTCTGCAGTGGAATTCACGAGGAATTGATGTGCATAAAATGAATGTGTGTAGGTATGTGCACTAAAAATTCATGATGCGTAGTGAAAAGATTGTGATGTGTGAAAAATAAGGGTGCATGGTTATGCACACTAAAAATTGCAACTTGCGGTGCAGAGTGGTAATGCGTGAAAAATATTGGCGCGTGGGTGTACACACTTAAATTTGGCACTGCGGGGTGCAGACTGGCAATGTGTGGAAAATATTGGCACGCAGGTGTGCACATTTAAATTTGGCTTTGTAAGGTGTAGAGTGGTAATGCACGAAAAATATTGGCATGCGAGTGTGCGCACTTAAATTTGGTGCCACGTGGTGTAGATTGGAAATGCGTGAAAAATATTGGCGCGCAAGTGTGCACACTTAAATTTGGCGTTGCGCAATGCAGAGTGGTGATGCGCGGAAAATATTGGTGTGCGGGTGTGCACACTAAATTTAGCATTGCACGGTGTTGATTGAGTGGTGCATGCATAATACTTGCGTGTGTTGTGTGCGCAAAAATAATAATGGTGAGCGTGGTGTGCACAATATTGACAGTGCGTAGAGGAATTTTGTTCGTGCGCACAGAATGTGGGTATATGTTGTCGTGCAAAAATTTAATTAATGGTGCATGCAAAGTACTGGTGCATGGTGTGGGAATAATAAATTTGAAATGGTGCATCGCGTAGAGTGTAATGCGCGTATAATATTAGCATGTGACAAAAAAATGTGCGCAACACGTATTAGTGCATGAACCAAAATTGTGTGTGGTAGATATTTGCGCGCGATACAAAAGTAGTGTGCATCAGTTATTGGCGTGACATAGAAGTGATCCACATTGGTTATAGGTGCGCGGAGCATGCAATACCTTATGATGTTGCTTCACATGATAAATATGGGTGTACATGTTCATATTTGTGCACGTGAAGTTGTTTGGATGGTCTACAATAGGAGAAAACCAATGAATTTCTGCGACATTTTATACTGTTTGAAGGTCATCTTTTCGTAGCGCATTTTTGAGGCCCTAAACAATGTTTTTACCTACTCAAAAACACTGAGAACATAGTGTACGAAGGTACACATTGTATTTTCAGCCCAAATGAAATAACCTGGAGAGAGCTTTCTAATGGTGTAAACTATTCGCCAAACGAAGATTTTATGAGGAAGTTACAAGACAAATAGTGGAGGGTAAATTTTAAGACCTAACTAACTACGAAGGGCCATAACTTTATGCTATGGAATCAGTTTGAGGCACAGGAGCAGTATGTGGAAAGATATTGAACCATAGAAAATAGTCCTAGAGATGAATTAAATTTATAGGCATTGTTGTAACAATATTTGTAACAATATTGAAATTTTGGCTTTTGGTAACTTAGGAGAGAGAAAATTTATAGTGTTTAGCTACCAAAAGTGTAGATATGAGAAAACGACCATTTTTCTGTAATGCACATCACTGAATGTTCTCTTCCTATCATCTTCAGTCAAATAACACTGAAATCAGCCCCAAATTCCATAGCAGTATAACAGTCAGAAGCCAACTCACGAAAAATCCAAGATAGGGTTCACGTGAGAATCAAATAAATGTACCATATGTTTGAGTGTTGATTCACAAGGAGAATGAATTGAAGCATTGGCAGTGGAACGACCGCATACACCGAGCATTAAGCCACATGGAGAAAAATCTCACAAGTCCAGGTTTTTTTTTTGCCTTCGGGGACTTGGTCGACGTAGATATTTTAATTACTACAACCTCGATCCTCGAATTCACTAAAGTATTAAAGAATAAGCCAGGTCAAATAAAGATTAAGAAAGATTAATGTTAATAAATCTCATCGCAATTTCATGATTCAGGATTTCTCACGTCAAGTATTATGAAAGTCCCGACACTTAAATCCACGAAAGGTTAAAGATTAATTGTTAATTGTGATTAATTAAGAGATTAAAACAAATGATTATCATCTAATTAATCCCATCGCGATTTCGCGATTCAAGATTCCTTGCATGTCATAACTCTTGAGGACATGATACCCGAAATTCAAAGGCTCGAAAGAGTGCAATTTAAAAGCTGAATTCTATTTCAAGGATTTGGCCATCGGGGATTTGGCCAATGTGGAGATTTTAATAACCACTGCTTCGTTTCCCCGAATCTTGAAAACTCGATATCGGGACTCCAGTCATATGCAAAATTGCTTTAGAAAAACACAATTTTCTCAGCTGTGGAGAGGTTTTTTTTCGCGTTCGGATAGTTGATCGACATCTACAAATCCTAATATGTCCAGTGGTGTATTAATAATTTGATATTGATCTTGGTAAGGTATTCAAAAGTCCCCCAAAAGATGAGGTTTATTTTCAGAAATGTGGAGTTTTTTACTATGCTGAGTCATCATTTTCAAATGAGGATTTTGAGCGACTGGGGTATCATTTTGAGAAACGATTGGAGGAATTTGTGCCTAACATATCATAGATCATTATCCTCTCTCAGTTTTCCTACAAGTGTCACATATTGGGAGAATCGAATCCATCTCCAAGCCCTAATTTTTGGATTTCATATTTTCCTGTTTTGACACATGTTTGTTAAATGCAGATTTGGGGAAAATGAAAAGGGGCCTCAGGGAACTGAGAGATGTTTTTTCTCAGAATAAAAAGATGCACAAAATTTTCTTTCAATTTATACACAACTATTACGATTCGAGAGATACAGAGCCATAACCACAACCCTAGTTTTTAGCAGTTTGGCCCATTTTCTATTGCAGAAAGTTTCAAGAATTGGTTGTAACTGTTGTTATCTTTTAGATTAGAGAGGATTTCGACCTCAATACATATATGAGGCATATTTGTAAAAGTGAGTGGGGGGGGGTGAGTATTACTCCTGGGGATGTATCTTTCATTTTCAGTTTAATAAAAGATTGCAGAAGCATGTTTTATCCATATCAGAGATTCGTGTGATGTTGCTTGCAGAGTATGCCCATTTTCTTAGTTTCAATATCACTCCATATATCTTTTCTTCTCGATTTGTAAATGTTTTGTAATAGAATTCATCCTCTGTTAGATGCTCTTTTGCAGACTGGTTATAGTTTGTTTCTTGCAGAGACCAAGGTTCAGAATTCATCCTTTGCTAGATGCTCTGTCCCAACCATCTCTTTCNTGCCGAAACACTCTTATTACTTGCTTGATCATTTGACTCCATGCCCAATGGACTACTTTCCGGTCCAACCCATCAACCCTAAAAACCTCAAAACTTTCTGTTACCCACAGAGATTCCCACTGTTAATCTTATTGAACATCCTATCGTGACATATATTCGAGATATCCCTCTCGGGTTGGAAGGGGCATCTTCTAATCAAAAGTGGTGTGTGGTTATCTTGGAATTTACTTGCATGCAACCCAAATCAAGTTCTAAATGATAACTTATTTTTTCATTTAAAATGTGCTAAGGCTTGGCTCTGTTATAGCCTAGAACCAAATCTTGTGACAACAGGCATGTTAAAAAATTTTAAGGTGGCAAAGAAGGTACCTGTAACATTCTAGACCAAAAACACTAATTGGCCTAGAACTTCAACAGGCTGTAACTAGCAGCCTAGAAACCAGAAAGAGGTGAAATTTGGATAGACTGTCCAAAATATGTATATGAAGAAACACAATTGAGCTCCTACTAAAAATTCAATGGAGTAGTGAAAAAATGCATAATTATAGCTCATAATTTCACCAAGTTGAAGGGTGAACATAAAAATTAATGGATAATTTTCAAATAACCATAACATTCTGCTCAAGACCCAGAATTGAGCATGGAAGTAGGCGTTGGAAAGGTCTTGGAAAATAGAATATAATTATTCATCCATAAAATTAATTTGGGCATTCAAGGTTTAGGAAATAAGAAGAAATAATTGTGATGCATTATTGAACCATAATGGTTCATATTTTCATGAAATTGTTGAAACAATTAGCTTGACAAAGTTTTGTTGGCTGCACATTTTGTAGATTTAACAAAAATTAGATCAAATCAGAATCAACATAGAGTGCAAAGGAATGGAAGATGCACATGGGGCTTACAACTAGGAAGATGAGATCATAAGAATGGATGTCCATATGGGCATTGAAGGAAAAAAATCCAATGGACATGGAGAAGGAAGGGATGAAAACATGAATATGGTAGAGACCACTAAAAATTTGTAGAAGGATTTCCAAAGCCATAAAGCTGATCATGAAAGGCTTATGAGATCCAAGGAGAAACACGAGAATTTCAACATGAAGTTAATGCAGATATTGAACTGAATAGAAAATAAATTGGATAAGGAGAGTGGCTCAAGCAAATTAGGAAGTCACAGGTCTCCTGGTGAGAAAAGAAGAACAAGAAGTGTTCGCACATGACCATCGCTCCCCAAGGAATTCCAATAAGAGACCACACAACAACTCAAGTCCATCTTCTTTTAGGAAGCATAATATGTATGGGGTAGATGATCTATGAGGAGAAATGAACAAAATCAAACCTCCTACATTTGATGGTGAGCACAAGAAGGATGAAGATGCAGAGACATGGCTGTTGGGCATGAGAAAGTATTTCCAATTGCATAATTACTCTTCTCATGCAGAATGAAGAATTTCCATCTATCAAGTCAAGGGAAAGGCATCCATGTGGTGTGATCAGCTTGTGCAGGTGCAACACATTAAAGATAAAAATGTTACTTCGAAGGAATTCAATAAATATTTTGAAAAAAAATATTTGACTAAGAGATAATATAACAAGAAAATTAAAGAGTTCTTTGAACTCAAACATGGGAGTATGACCATAGATGAATATCAAAGAAGGTTTTTAGAACTGCTGAAGTATGTTTCTTTCATCAAGGATGAGACAGTTAATATTCAAAGGTGTTTGAGTGTATTTCCATCATTCATCAGTGAAAAAATACAATATGATGATCCCAAAACATTGGAGGAGACCATAAGGTGAGCTAAGTGCCTATATGATCATCAAAAATCAAGGCCAAATTTTCAAAAATCTTGGGAAGACAAGAATAAATTCAATATGGATCAAAGGAAGAAGGGAACTAAGCCACCATTATTCAGAAATAATCCTCAAGGACAACCTACTTCTAGAGAACCCAAAACGATTGAGACAGGGGGTCAAAGGAAAAGGAAACCACCTATTCAATGTTGGGGTTTTAAAGGATATCATATGTTTAGATATTTTCCTCAAAGAGGTGAAAAAATGAGGACTGTTCACAATCTACAACAATATGAAACAGTGGAAGATATGGGCATAAGTGTACCAAGGATATATGTATCCCTGGACAACAAGCAAGCAGAGTATCAACCACATATGATTGAAGTGGAAGGTATGATCAACAACCAAACCATTTCTATTTTAATTGATTCAAGAGCTAGTCATAGTCATATAGATCCTAAGATGGTGGAAAGTTTTCATTTTCCAAGAATCAAGCATGTAAAATCTTGGTTGGTGCAACTGGCTACCAGAGCCAAAAGAAAAGTTAATGAGATGGTTAAGTCATGTCCTATGGATATGAATGGACTGGACACCAGGGAATATTTGAACATCTTTCCTTTAGGTTCATATGAATGTCTAATTGGGATGGATTGGTTGGACCAACATCATGCTATCCTAGATTGTCATAATTAGGCATTTACCAACATTTACTTGCGATCTGGCCAGATTATCAATGAGCTTTTGTATCTTCTGTTGGAGGCTCTTTCTCAGTTATGGCAATTATTTTTATGTATTTCTCTTGGGTGGGGCTGGTGTGAGAGATGCAAGACAGTATAAACCAACTTGACAAACAACAGGACAAAATTTTAAACTATTGGGAAGAGGTCGAACTTGGGATAACCCGCTGCTCGAACATGCAGACAACGATTTTATGCCAAAAGGCCTAGTAATAATACATCAACCAAATGAACATCCAATTACTGTCTGAGAGAACTAATTAACAGAAAGAAAACATATATGTAATCAAGATCATGGTAAGAAAAATAATTCATCTACCATAACATTCATCACATAACAACACAATGATTTATCTTCATCATTTAAAGCAAAGAACATCAAATCATTGCACCAGATAACTTGAAAATAGAATCAATTGCTCTTACTCATTTATTGCAACGTTCATGGAACAAGAAAGGAAGTAATTCTTCTCCAACTCCAATCGCATACATCTGATGAAGATAACTTGTCTTTGGTCCAGAAGAACTTTTCAATTCATAGAAGTCTCAAAATAATTATCAACAACCAAAAGAAAGAGTTCTTGCAACAATTATCGACCCTTGACTCATTGGTCAATGTCTCTATTTATAATATAAATTTTAAGAGTAATTAACGGCTAAATACAATTTGAGCTAATAAAAAATTGCCACATGGCATTATCATCTAACAGTCTTTCAACAGCCCTGATCCGAAATTGGATCCAGAAGCCTGGCAGGGCTTGAAAAATGCTCAAAAATGAAAGTGCTCAGAATATGACGAAACCTATGCCATTGTGTCTGTCTTGTCTTCCTGATTTCGGTGGTATATTTACTTCGTCAAATGGGCTCCGTATGAGCAAGATATTACGTTCTGTCCGAAAAGCCAAACAGGTAAAAAAAGGGATGACTGTACAGTCCGTACAGTCCACAGGTCATGCTGACTGTGTAGTCCGTACAGTCTGTACAGGTGATGTGGCAGCTCCAGTAGATGACACATGGCAGCCTCAGGTGACGAGATGTGGCAGGGCGGTTTGGCGTACAGATGGACCAATGAAGGGGTGACAGGTGTCACCACTGTAAGGGTGACACGTGGCACAGATGACGTCATCATCCGATGTGGCAGGGATGACATGGTAAGGTGACATGGCAGTATGGCAGATGATGTGGCAAGCACATGGGCTAATCAACGACTTACACGTGTCATGGTTTGGTTGGTTGTAGAAGTGCCACGTGGCCCAGTCAAGGGCTGCCATGTGGCACCCCGTGATTGGTTGTTGGTTTTATATGAAAAATTATATGGCATGGCTGGGGGGTCAAACCCGCGACCTCTCCGATGGGCAACGGACTGGCAGGGCTGGGCTAACCGCCCTCCCGGCCGATGGTTCTTGTTAACCATCCGACATATTAATTATTTGAATTTGAATAAAGGTTTAGTCGGCGGTAAAAAGGGCCGGGGCTTAGCCCCAACCCTCGGCACCAACACATGCGACCGTTCAATATAACCACACGACGGAGGGTTTAATCGATGCGGAGGTTGTGGATCGGGACTAGCCCTCGGATCCCAGGTGGATCCCACAGGACCAGGGCCCAACCACCAAAAAGGGCACGCAAGTTATATACCATTAGCCACGGTTCTATCCACCTGCCATATGACCCAGAGCCGACCGACGGGAGCCAGTAGTTGGGCGTGGTTATAACAGTTAGCCACGAGGGTCCTATGTTTGCACCAATAGAACCAGGTGTCAGCACAGGACAGGGGCCAACACTTAGCCTTTGGGATAGTGCTTGGCCATATTAAGCCATGTGACCCTGCCAAGGGGGCGCGCACCGGACGAAGGGGGCTTAATGCCCAATTTTTGTTAAAAAAGTGGTTTTTTTTTATTGTTAATCAACTTATTTTTAATTGATTTTCTCCATTTTTGGGAGATATTGGGCATTTATGGAGCCTAAATTTTGGGAGGAAGTTGGATATGAGCAACCAACTTCAAAGCTATATAAGCCAGGCCTGTTTGAGGCCATAGGAGAGCATTCAGAGCAGAGTTATGCTGAGGAGAAGCCAAGCCAAAGCCATTTTGAGGTAGAGAATCTTTTGAGAAGGAGACGCTGTCGGATCATTTCTGGGAGCTCTGGACATCCGTTTTGCATGCCATTTTCTTTGCAGGGTTCTAGAGATCTGGAAGAACATGACCAGATCAGTCTTGTAGCCATTTGGCATTGCAAAAATGTTTTTTTGAGCTCTTGAACAGAAATAAGAAAGCCTCCTCACAGAGACAAAGGCCCAGAGACGTAGGCAAAGTTGTGCCGAACTCTGTTATCAATCTGCGTGTTATGGTTTGCTGTCTATTATTTCATTTAAGATCTGCATATATGTATATGGCTTTCATAATTCCTCTTCTTTCCTCATTCTTTCACTAAGTTTTCTCAAATGGCTAATTAACGCATGCAAAATTAAAACTCAACCATAAGTCATTAAAAGATCCGACGGATCAAGTCCACCCGAGATGTTTCTTGAAAAGGGTGGCTTCTTTCATAATCAGAGCATCAGATAAAGAGTTCTTCACAGGTGTTGGCCCATGGAAATCTATGTTGTTCCATTGGAGCCACATATATCCTTCTGATGTCTGCCGCATGCACCTTATACTTTGAGAGACTGAGGTTCAATTGCTGAAGCATGGTTTGGGCTTTGATCAAAAGTCCTATGAACTGTTGCACTTTCCCTAGCTTTACATCAGTTACCTTTGCACATTCTTCGGCCCATCATGCATCTTGTTTGGCGCACAACTTGATTATTTCATTTAGGTCGATCAACACATCGGGGGTGTCGAAATCAGGGATCCCGACATACTTCATCGCTTCGGTGATTCAGTTTCAATGTTCCTTTCGGTTCTTCGGCAGGGTCATAGGACAGACTCTAGTCGATAATCGTGAGGGTTCTTCCTGCAATTAAAACAAAAGTAGTTTAGCGATTAAGTAACCTATGGTAAGACATAAACAAACAAAAATATTAACACGTACCTACGTATCTTGCTAGTCTCAATTGTTTTTAATACTTACATGATCCCAAACGCTACCTTTGGGTGACCTGTGAAGCCACCGCTCCTCTTTGGTTTAAATGAATACATTAGCATGGAATAGTGTGGCTAATCTAGTATGATAGACATGAATGTATAAATTATCATAGTAATTACTTGACCTTTGGGGTCGAAAAAAAGGCGTCAAGGACGAGTTATGCGCGTGTGTGCTCCCAAGAGGTCGGATATCATACAGAGAAAGTTGTTAAATGACTTTAGAACCCATACCACTAGGCGTGCTAAGCATCATTCATCAATAACAAAGGTTCAGAAGTTCAAAAGGGTCGAAAGGATCGCACCGTATGTTTTCCTGCAACCTCGATCGATGACACTTTTATGTTCTGGATCACATCCGTCGATCAGCTGTGGCATGCTGATTTATCAAAAATCATATCATGAGGCATGGGTATTATGTTGGCATGCCTAGTGTGGATCCTTGATTTCTCTATAAATTCCAGGAGCTTTGTGAGAAATTCTACTTATATGTCGAGCTCATATTCCCTGGAATTCTGGTTCGGTATGTTCATCTTGGCGAAGTCCCGTTCATAAATTCTTTATCATATATGAATGCCTTGAGTTCCTTACACTTTTGAAATTATGGGATCCCCTTCAAACATGAGATGAGGTCTACGAGATAGCCAGAGTGCCAGGTCTCAGCCCCAGCATGCCTGGGACTCTTTCTTGTTGGCTTCTTATGTTCTTGAGATTGCAATGAGAGGTACAGGTATCTGCCCAGAGGTAGTGTCAGCATCCATAGAGGAGCTTTGGATAGTTGTAGATATGTCTGAAAGAGCCATGCTAGAGACTGTGCCTTCTCGGGGTCCAAAACTGCGAAGAAGAGGAAGGCCTAGGAAGAAATCTCGAGAAGGAGAGGAAAACTGCCCCAAGGCTGAACTGAATGCACATTTAACCATTGAGGAGTTTGTGATGCTTACCAACCATTCGGAGTTGGTCGGGATTGCTGGAAAAGGAGGTAGGAGAAGAAAGGGGAGGGCAGAAACACTGGGTAATCACGCTGAAAATTCTGCTCAGTAATTAGAGTGGGCTCAACTTGCAATAGTTGAGATTTACCAAGTGAATAGAGAACTGTGACGTCAATTGGTGGTGAAAAACCAGGGGATACCATTGTCGCAAGTTCATACAGGAAGTACCGTTTGGCTGCAGAGATGACTTCGGGAAGCACAAGACATGATTGTGCAGTTGCGCGAGGCGTAGCGGATGGCAATGACAATGGATCATAAGACATCACAAAGTGCGAAAGACAATCTGAGAGAGAACCAATGCACAAGAGACATATAGTTGGTGGGTTCTCACTTTGTGTTCTTGGAAGTGTTGCCTAACACCTCTTTGTATTTCTTCTTTTGTAAATTTTTTTAATCTTACGGAGATCGTGTCGGTTAGCTGAGTCATCCGGGTTGTCTATTCGTATGTAAACCAAGCCTGGCGGAAGTTTTGATTGTGTATATAAAAAGAAAAGAAGGTGTTTGAATGTATCATGCTTCTTTCGGATGTGAAACAAACATGTATTCTTATTCATGTCTTTCATGTAAATTATTAGATTTTTTTGGGATCATGGTTACTACATCGTGAGTCTGTTAATGCTTTTCTTTGTAAAATATTTGATATCAATTAATACTTCTGTGGAATTATTGACTTTGGTTATTGAAAAAATTTAATCATGGAAAGACATTCAGCTAGTGGATAAGAATCATACTTGGATTCTTACTTGCACCGAGAGTTCTTGAGAAAAGACTAGAGTCCACCACTGTTGATACTGGGCAACATCGGAGTAATTATCATGTCAGGGAAACAATTTTTTCACCCTCGTCGATACTGAACTTGTTTTGGGAGTTCGGCGGTCGACAATGTCACTTTTATTTATGTGCGGCGCTTACAATCACATTTTTTTGCTGAACCTGAAAAGATCGGCCTTCAGCAAAATCCTTTCCAAGGTTGTTCGTAAGAAAGAGCACTACTATCGTCTGACGCCGACGAAGGTTAGCACTCAGATGATTTGGCTTCCCAAACAATTTTCTCCACCTTAATCTTTCGCCAATGCCGAACTCCTCAAGTGAGCTGGGAGAATTTTGGTTCGCTGATTCCTTGAGCATTCGTTGTGTCTCTTAAGATGGTTATTTGTTGTATGTTTGAGAGAAACTTAAGACATGAAACATACAAGATAAGCGGATTATTAGTTTCAAACCAAGGTGAAAAAAATCAAAGGTAGAAAACAATGTGGTACCCAAAATGAAATGGTCACAAAACTTTTAGGGTGTGTTGAGCACTCAACAAATGACGATTCATTGGGCGAACGCATAATCTCTGTCCCATAAAACAGATATCTCCGATCCTTCTTTTATTCGTGCTAACCAAAATTATATCTATGTGTGTATATATATATATTAGTATTATTATTGGAAGTACTTCTTTAGGGTTTGACCATTAACTGGGAGGGCGTCACGTTCCCCCCTCAGATTTTGTAACCGATAAGTACCTACCCCAATCTTCTCATCCACCTGAAAAGGCGCAAGCCATAGGCTCTGAAACTTGGAATGCTTCCCTTTGGGTTCATTTACCCTATCTCACTTTAGAACTAAGTCTCCTACTTCAAAATTCTTTTCTTTAGCTATATGTTTATCGAACCATCTTTTCACTATCTGTTGATGGGATGAAAATTTAGACTTAGCCTTTTCCCTCTCTTCCTCCAGCATGAGCAGAGTGTTGATTCTTTGTTGCATGGCTGAGGATGTTTCATCGTTAGAATCTTGGGCCAATCAGAGAGATGGCAGATAAAACCCGTTCAGGAGAATGGCTTCTTGTCTGTAGACCAGGAAGCATGGGGAATTCCCTATGGCTTCTTTGGGTGTGACCCTATCATCCCATAGGGAATTATGGAGTTGGTTATACCAATTTCTATGGTTATTTGCAACCATCTTCTTTAGTATCCTTTGCAGGTTCTTATTGGTTGATTCCGCCACACCATTTCCCTGAGGGTAATAATTTGCAGAGTACTTGATTATGATTCCTTTGTCTAGAGCGAACTCTGTCAATATGGTAGAAGACAAGTAGGATGCATTATCAAAGACTAGAACAGAAGGGATGCAAAACCTCGTAATTAGTTGTTGTTCTATAAATTGGATGACTATTTTCTCATTTACATGGGTCAGAGAAATGGCCTCATCCCATTTTGTGAAATAGTCAGTGGTAGTAAGAATGTACTTGTGCAATTTTGAAGAGTTGAGCATAATTTATCCTATGATATTCAGCCCCCACTGCTCAAAAGGTCTAGAGACAGTCACATGATGAAGTGGGATTGTTTCCCTTCTCTCCTTACCAACACTTATTTGACAAGTCTTACAATTCCTAGCATAAGCATGAGCGTCTTTGAACAAAGTGGGCCAATAATAGTTGGCTCTCAGGATTTTATGAGCAGTGGTGTTCCTTGCAAAATGTCCTCCAACGGGACCATCATGGAGTCCCTTCAACACTTTATTAGCATATTCTCGTTCAAGACATCTCAACAATACCTCGTCATAGTTGATCTAGAAGAGTACTGAATTTATAAGGAGGTATTGCACAGATTTTAATCTGAGGGATCTCCTTTCTTTGGGGCTGAGGCTTTCAGGACAAGTCCCGTGGTGTAGTAGATAAGCTAAATCCTTGTAGCAGAAGTCTTGTCCTGGGGAAATGTATGTTTCTTCTCCACACCAAAGTGTTATTTCATTCTCCCACCCAGGATCTTCATTTACTTGATCTTGGGATTCGGCTGTGAGCTTGCACAAACCTTGCCCATTTACTAGTTTGGTGGGTTTTATATCTAGATCAAATTTCTGGACTACAACCATCTAGTTCCCTCTTCTTTCTCCCATTTCTTCTTGGGTAAACAAGGATCAGACTGTAGGGTGCAACACAATCACCTTAGTGTGATTCTTGAGGATGTAAGACCTGAAATGTTTTACTGCCTTATAGACTGTGTAGGCCTGTTTGTCTATGGCGGGATAATTGAGCTCATATCCTTGAAGGTTGGTACTTATTAATGACATCGGGGCTTTGTTTTTTTCATCGTCCTTCTGAGTCAAAACCATGACTAGCGATTGGTCAGAGACTAAAGTATAAAGATTAAAGTCTTTATTGAAATTGGGACTTCGCAACATCGGTGCTTGGGATATGGCAGTCTTGATGTTGTTGAAAGAATTTTTTCGTTCATCAACTGACTTAAATTCGACATCTTTGTGAATCATCTTTTGTAAGGGTTTGATAATTTTGGCTAAGTCGGTAGTGAATTTCCTCGCGAAGTTGATTTTCCTGAAAAAGGACTGCATGGCCTTCTTGTTGTGGGGTAGCGAAAGTTGAGATATGGCTTTAATCCTTTTGAGATCTATGTGAATCCCCGCTTGAGATATAACATGACCAAACAATTTACCCTCCTTGACACCAAATATAGTTTTCTTAGGATTCATTGATATACCATATTTCCTACATCTCTCAAAAATCTGAGTTAAGTGTTGGATGTGTTCTTCTCTATTCTTTGAATACACTGTTATGTCATCTAAATATACTACCACACACTTATTTTTAAGTCCCCAAAAATCCACGTCCATGGCCCTCTGGAAGGTCGCTCCCGTGTTAATTAAGCCGAAAGGCATGCGTTTATAAGCAAAGTTTCCCCACTTGGTTTAGAAGTTAGTCTTTAATCGGTATTCCTCTGAAACCAACACTTGATTGTACCCTGAGAAACCATCCAGCAAAGAGAAAATCACAGAACCTGACACTGTTTATAGGAGTTGCTCCATTGGCGGTATGGGATAATTGTCCTTTTCTGAAGCTCTATTGAGGTTTTGAAAATCTACTCATAGTCGAATTTCTCCTAATTTGTTTTTCACCGGAACGAGATTTTATACCCAGGTGGAATGCCTGACTTGGAAAATTATCTTGGCATCTAAAAGATTCCTTAACTCCTGATACATGAGAGGTTCTAGGGATGGATGATACTTTCAGAGTTTCTGTTGGAAAGGCTTCATTTTGGGCTTCAACGGGATGGTGTGTTGAATAATGTGGGTGCCATACGTTTTTAAATCTTTATAGGACCAAGCGAAAAAATCCTAGTATTGTCTGAATAATTTGAGGTAGGCTTTCCTCTCTTCCTTATATATAGTTTTACCGAGATTTACACGCTTTGGGTTTTTCAGGGTCCCAATATTTACCGTTTCATGGAGGGGACTAGAGCTACCGGTCTTTGCGTTTTTGGGCTCTTTAAATTGTTCCCTTAGATCAAACATATTATCTAGGTTAGCTATCCCTTTCGGGACTGTGTGAGCCTTTGATTTATCCATATGTTGGCCTGCCTGAGAATCGACTTCTGTTAGTTGCTCTTGGAATTATTGATCATCGATGGCGAGATCTTTGAAATTGTCTTGATTGGTTAAGAAACTTATGATTTGTTCATATCCTTCAAATAATTTCCAATTAGAGATGTTATTAGGTGCCGATGGCTTGTAGCGCAGTTCCATAGTGAATCGGGAGACTTCATAATCCTCTAAAGGCGACAGTCTAGAAGCGGCCGTAGCTAAGGAGTCAGCAAGAACATTCTTTTCTCTGGGAATTGTAGTTATATTGAAAGCCTCAAAGTGTTCTATTAACTGATGGACCTCCTGTTGGTAGTTCTTAAGATGAGGTGAATTGCAATGTATAGTATTCCTTACTTGTCTAACAATGATTTCAGAATCTCCAAAAACTTTCATTTCCTTGATGCCTAGATCTATGGCTTTCTTTAATCCTTATACTAGCGCTTCATACTCGGTGGTATTGTTGGTGCATTAAAATTCTAGTCTGTAGGAAAAGAAATGAAGTTTACCTTTCTGATTGACAAGGATGCACCTTGCTCCTAACCCTTCTTGTGATTTGGATCCATCAAAATAGAGGGTCCATATTTGTGAGCAACAATCGCTCCTTTCTCTCCTATCACTAGGGTTTTGTTCTCTGATCTTTTCTTGCGGTAGTCCTAGCATGGGGATTTGACAAAAGAGAGAATATTCTATTGGCATCAAGGATTATTCTTGGAATACCATTTCAGAGTTTTGAGTAAGAGAAACATTGGACAGGAGAGGAGAAAAGTTTTCGATGTGAGAATCACAGGAATAATTTCCCAATATGGGGAAATCGGTAGAGGCAGGTTCATTCGGGGTTTCCATATCAGTGTTCGTATGCTTCAAGTATCTCTCCCTATCGATCCTGATCATGTTTTTATATCCTTTCAGCGGTAGCCAAAGGCGTTCCCAGTCTGTGCTAAAATATCCGTTTAGCTTTTCAGACCAATCTTGGCTCAATAATAGCCCATATACCTCAGGGATATCCACCACAATGATGTCAATCACCTACACAAAATTAGGATGAGTGGCTATCCTGATCATCACATATTTGAGTTCCCCCATGACCTTTACCTAGTTCCTGTCCAGTTGTATGGCATGCTTATCAATTTTTAGAGGGACGACACCTAATTTATTACAAATGACTAAGGGCATGACATTAGAAGACGCCCCAGAATACACCAGACAATTGTGGAGATTCCTATTGAAGACTTCGAACGTTAAAAGGAAAGGTTGTATGAAAGGCCTCTCTCTCCTACCTCCTGAGTAGGTGTTTATGGTTGGTTTTCTTTCTAAATCTATAGGGGGTAGATTCTTCCTCTGACTATCGCCAGTGGTCGAGTTTTCTACCAAATTAGAGCTTGCAATAGAAGGTCTTTCTATTGAGGGATTCTACATATGTCCATAACCGACACATTGGCTTTCAACTTATTCAAATATTATACTACATTGTAATCTAATTTAGGAGAATATTGAGTATGGATGCTTATAGGATTTTTACCAGGAGCAAAAGGTATTTTCGGGCGATCGGGAGTTAACTTACTTTGCGAGGCACGGGTGGCATTGATATATTTTGGGCCAGGTTGACCCTTACTACATGTCTGTACTGACGATACCTCTACGAGTTGTTCCTAAGACTCAAACAAATCATCTGAAGACGCGATCAAGTCAGGATCCCATATCAGTATGGCTATGTCTTGTAATGGGTCAACCTCTTCCTCATCGACAATATTCAAGGCCGAGCTGCTAGATGGTTCGGTCAGGGAGACTTCGTCCAAAAAATGATTGGCCATTAAATTCATGGCATGGGCCCATTGAGGGCATTCCCTTTCCGATTGGTTCTCTTGGTGGTAAGTACAGAAAGAATCATATGCAACATTCCCTAGATCAATGTTTAGGTTGGCTTGGGGAGGTTCAATTGCTTTGAAAGGCTGATTTCTTTTAAAGAAAGGTTTATAGGGCCTTTGGCCTTGGTTTCCCTCACTTGCATTTCTTTTCATATCTATAATCTCATTTGATAGTTTCTTGACCATGCATTGCAGGTCTTCTATATCTCCATTACCCTTGTCGGGAGTTGGTTCAGCCGGTTTTCTCGGCGGTCTCATCAAAAGGAGTCCTCTCCTGGGAGGGGGATGGCTTTATTTTCTAACTAGAGAGGCCTGACCTTCTTTACATCCTTTCATCTGGAACTCTATCATCTTGGACTCTTCGAAATTATCAGCAAGGGTTTTCCTAGCCAATCTTTTAACGAACATGGAAATAAAGGATGGAAGTGCATTGGCATAAACCTCGATTTTCAACTCTTGAGTTGGTTTCGCCACAGGCTGAAATTTGTTTAGGATAGTCGTGAATCTTTGATTGAAATATTTGACCCTCTCTTTAGGGGTCATGGTGGTTGTGAATAGTTTGGCCATCAGGGATCCCATGGTAGTTTCTTCAGCAAATTTTTCTAGAAAATCCTTTTGGAACTTAGTTCAGCTGGTTATGGATCCTACTAGAAAATTAAAATACCACGTGGAGGCTGAATTCTCAAATGTGTAGGGGAAAAGTCTGCATACTACATATTCATGTTGAACGTTCATAAGCCTTATCATGAGTATGAATTTCTTGATATGATCTTTGGGCAATCCTGAGGTTTCAGGATGATGCTTGGGGAGCAACTTCTGTAGGTGTCGAGGGAGATTGTGTACTCATCCAGAGATGGCCACAGCGTCCCTGTCCAACCAAGGTTGGTTGTCTTGAAGTGGAACTTCCCTTTCCTCCTCATGACCGTTCCCTTCCATATCTTCGGAGTATGAGTTAGGCTCTTCCTCTTCTGAAAGGTCATCTGGCTCAGAGATGTTGCCGAATGGCGTCTCAGGTATTAGATCAAGAGGTTATTGGATTTTGGTAATCGAAAAATATATTAAGTCTTCGAAGGAGTGTACGAAAACTTTGTCAGGAGTGCTGACTACTAGCCTGCTTTTTTGTTTTCTTCAAGGGAGGATAGGAGTGAAGGGGAATGCGCCGATTTGTTGGGCATAGGCTCTAGTAATTCTCCTAAACTAATTCACTTCCTCGTGAGGGAGGGCGTAAGGTATTTCAAGGTGAAAGGGTTCTCCCTTGGAATGGGGTGAGCTATCCACTTCAGGAGTACTCAATAAATGTGGGATGTCTGTAGGATGACTAGCCATGCATGTGGGCCGTTACAAATCTGTAGGTTGTTTGAAATGTTTATATAACTTATATGCTCAACCATTCATTCTTCAAGCCCTCCTTCTAGCGCTAGTTCTGTTGACGGGGCCTAAATCCCCTGACTCAACAGTAGGAACCAAACCCACCATCGAGGCCCAATTAAACTCTGCAGTGTTTGGAGTGGAATGGTTCTCTATGTCATGTTATCTGGCCAGATTATTGATGGGCTTTTGTATCTTCTGTTGGAGGCTCTTCCTCAGTTAGGA
>JASDQU010372128.1:76084-93594 GCA_032191745.1 Picea mariana | reverse complement strand
TCTTCATAGGTGTTGGCCCATGGAAATCTGTGATGTTCCATTGGAGCCACATATATCCTTCTGATGTCTGCTACGTGCGCCCGATACTTTGCGAGACTGAGGTTCAATTGTTGAAGCATGGTTCAGGCTTTGATCGGAAGTCCTACGAACTGTTGCACTTGCCCTGGATTTGCGTCAGTGACCTTTGCACATTCTTCAACCCATAACGCATCTTGTTCGGTGCACAACTTGATTATTTCATTTAGGTCGATCAACACATTGGGGGTGCCGAAATCGGGGAGCCCGACATACTTCATCGCTTCGGTGATTCAGTTTTGGTGTTTCTTTCGATTCTTAGGCGGGGTCATATGATATACTCTAGTCGGTAATCGGGAAGGTTCTTCTTGCAATTAAAACAAAAGTAGTTTAGCGATTAAGAAACCTATGATAAGAAATAAACAAACAAAAAGATTAACACATATCTGCGTAGCTTGCTAGTCTCAATCATTTATAATAATTATGTGATCCCAAACACTGCCTTTGGGTGACCTGTAAAGCCACCACTCCTCTTTGGTTTAAATGAATACATCATCATGCCATAGTGTGGCTAATCAAGTACGATAGACATGAGTGTATAAATGATCATAGTAATTACTTGACCTTTGGGGTCGAAAAAAAGGCGTCGAGGATGAGTTATGTGCGTGTGTTCTCCCAAGAGGTCGGATATCATACAGATAAAGTCATTAAATTCCTCCATAACCCATACCACCAGGTGTGCCAAGCATCATTCATCAATAATGGAGGTTTGAAATTTCAAAAGGATTGAAAGGATCGCACCACACATTTTCCTGCAACCTCGATCGGCGGTGCTTTCATGTTCTGGATCACATCTGTCGATCAGCTATGGCATGCCGATTTCTCAAACATCATGTCGTGAGGCATGGGTATTATGTTGGCATGCCTAGTGTCGCTCCTTGATTTCTCTATAAATTCCAGGATCTTTGTGAGAAATTCTACTTATATGTCGAGCTCGTATTCCCTGGAATTCTGGTTCATTAAGTTCATCTTGGAGAAGTCTTGTTCAAAAATTCTTTATCATCTGCAGACGCCTTGAGTTCCTTACACTTTTGAAATTTTGGGATCCCCACATGTGATGAGGTCTACAAGACATCTGGAGTGCCAGGTGTCAGCCCCATCGTGCCTGGGACTCTTTCTTGTTGGCTTCTTGTGTTCTTGAGATTCCAATGAGAGGTATAGGTATTTTCTTGGAGGCAGTGTCAGTGTCCACGTAGGAGCCTGGGATGGTCACAGATACGTCTGAAAGAGCCATGCTGGAGACTGTGCCTTCTTTGGGTCCGAAACCATAGAGAAGAGGAAGGCCTAGGAATAAATCTTGGGAAGGAGAGGAGGATTGCCCTAAGGATGAACTGAGTGCACGTCCAAACCTTGAGGAGTTTATGATGCTTACCAGTCATTTGGTGTTGGTCGGGACCGCTAGAAAAGGANGAGGGAAGAAACACTGGGTACTCCCACCGAAAATTCTGCTCAATAATTAGAGCGGGCTCAACTTGCAATAGCCGAGCTATACCAAGATAATAGAGAACCGCGATGTAAATTAGTGGTGAAAAACTAGGGGATACCAATGTCGCAAGTTCGCGCAAGAGGCAACGTTTGGCTGCAGAGACGAATTTGAGAAGCACAAGACATGATTGTGCAGTTGCGCGAGGTGTAGCGGATGGTAGCGACAACAGAGCATAAGACATCGCAAAGTGAAAAAGACAATCTGAGAGAGGACCAACGCATAGGAGACATATAGTTGGTGGGTTCTCACTTTGTGTTCTTGGAAGTGTTGCCTAACACCTCTTTGTCTTTCTTCTTTTGTAAAATTTTGTAATACTACGACGATTGGGTCGGTTAGCCGAGTCGTTGGGGTTGTCTATTCATATGTAAACCAGGCCTAGCGGAAGTTTTGATTGTGTATATAAAAAGAAAAGAAGGTGTTTGAATGTATCATGCTTCTTTCAGATGTGAATCAAACATGTATTCTTATTCAGGTCTTTCACGTAAATTATTACATTTTTTTTGGATCATGGTTACTACGTCGTGAGTTTGTTAATGCTTTTCTTTGTAAAATCTTTGATATCAATTAATACTTTCGTGGAATTATCGACTTTGGTTATTGAAAAAATTTAATCATGGAAAGACATTCGGGTAGTGGATAAGAATCATACTTGGATTCTTACTTGCACCGAGAGTTCTTGAGAAAATACTAGAGGCCACCACTGCCGATACCGGGTGACATCGAAGTAATTATCATGTCAGGGAAACAATTAGTTCATCCTCACTGATACCGAACTTGTTTCGGGAGTTCAACGATTGACAGTGTCACTTTTATCTATGTGTGGCGCTTACAATCGCACTTTTCTGCCGAACCTGAAAAGATTGGCCTTCAGTGAAATCCTTTCCGAGGTTGTTCGTAAGAAAGAACACTACTATCATCTGACGCCGATGAAGGTTGGATCTCATATGATTTGACTTCCCAAATGATTTTATCCACCTTAATCTTTCACCGATGCTGAACTCCTCAAGTGAGCCGAGAGAATTCTGGGTCGTTGATTCCTTGAGCAGTCATTGTGTCTCTTAAGATGGTTATTTTTTGTATGTTCGAGAGAAACTTAAGACATGAAACTTATAAGATAAGAGATTATTAGTTTCAAACCAAGGTGAAAACAATCAAATGTAGAAAACAAAGTGTTACCAAAAGGAAATGGTCACAGAACTTTTAGGGTGTGTTGAGCACTCAACAAGTTGCAAATGCAACTTGAAGATATCTTGAAGAAGGGGTATATATGCCCAAATGTGTAACCTTGGGGTGCCCCAATTTTATTTGCGAAGAAGAAGGATGGAACATTGAGACTATGCATTGAATTTAGGAAGTTGAACAAGGTAACTGTGAAGAATAAGTATCCTTTGCCAAGGATTGATGACCTCTTTGATCATTTGAAAGATGCAAAAATATTCTCCCAGATTGATCTTAAGTCAGGTTATCATCAAGTAAGAATTAAAGAAGAACACATTAACACGAATTATTTTAGAACAAGGTATGGTCATTATGAGTTCACAGTGGTGCCCTTTGGATTATCAAATGCACCAGTTGTCTTCATGTGTTTAATGAATGGTATTTTCATTGAATACTTAGATAAGTTTGTAATTGTATTTTTAGATGACATTCTTATATATTCTAAGTCAAAGGAAGAGAATGAAAAATACTTGAGAATGGTATTACAAGTATTAATGGAGCATCAGTTGTATGCCAAATTGACCAGGTGCTCATTTTATCAAAAGGAAATTCATTATTTGGGACATATCATTTCAGATGAAGGGATAGAGGTGGATCCTGAGAAGATAGAAGATATTAAAGGATGGTAAGTGCCAAAGAATGTGACAGAGGTCAGATCATTCATGGGCCTTGCAGGATACTATAGGATATTTATTGAAGGATTTTCAAATATTTCACACCCAATGACTTCCTTGCAAAAGAAGCGTGTGAAGTTTCTGTGGAAATTGGATTGTGAAAATAGTTTCCAACGCTTGAAGAAATTATTAACAAGTGCTCCAATACTAAGGATTGTAGATCCAAATGAAGACTTCATTGTATGCACTGATGCATGTAAAGAAGGACTTGGTGGAGTCCTCAATCAAAATGGGTTCGTTGTATGTTATGAATCAAGGAAGTTGAAGGAGAATGAAAGGCACCATGCCACTCATGATTTGGATTTGGAAGCCATAGTGAATTCCTTGAGGAAGTGGAGGCACTACCTCATGGGGAAAAGATTTGAGCTGAGGAAAAACCGTAATGGTCTGAAATATGTATTTGACCAACCAACTCTAAATGCCAGGCAAAGAAGATGGTTATAATTTCTCAGTGAATATGACTTTGATATAAATAATATCAAAGGGAAAGAGAACAAAGTGACTGATGCACTCGACAGAAGAGTGCATGAGTTGCATGCTACAACCATTAGCATGTACCAATCAGATTTGAAAGACATAATTTTGGAGGCTGCAAAATCAGATTTGCAATACAAGGAGTTAGTGGAAAAATTACAACAAGGTATTTTGCAACAGAAAATTGAAGACTATAATTTAGAAAATGATGAAATTCTCATGTATAGGGGCATAATTTATGTACCAAATTTATAGGAATTGAAAAATATGATATTGAGAGAAATGCATAATGTACCATATGTTGGGCACCCAGGTTATCAAAAAACTGTTGCAACTGTCAAGAGACAATATCATTGGCCAGGAATGAAGAAAGAAGTTGTTGATTTTATTGCCAAATGTTTGGAGTGTCAAAAGGTAAAGGATGAACATAGACACCCAACTAGTTTGCTACAACCATTACCCATTCCTGAGTGGAAATGTGAAGATGTAACCATGGATTTCATCACCAAAATACCCAAAACAAACCAACAACATGATTCTATTATGGTAGTGGTGGATAAACTTAGGCTACCCATTTTATTCTAGTAAATCTCACTCACAAGGAAACCAACATTGCTGATGTTTATATGAGATAAATTGCTTGATTACATGGTATACCCAAGAAAATTGTGTCTGACAGAGATCCAAAATTTACATCAAATTTTTGGAAGGGATTATTCAAGGGATTTGGAACAAATTTGAATTTTACCACAACTTATTATCCATAATCAAATGGAAAAACAGAGAGGGTGAACCAAGTGATTGAGGATATGTTGAGGATGTATGTGATGGATAAACCATCAAAATGGGAAGACTACCTACACTTAGTAGAGTTTGTTTATAACAATGGGTACCACACATCTCTAAAGATGAGCCCATTTGAGGCACTTTATGGAAGAAGGTGCAACACACCAGTAAGTTGGGATAACCCAATAGATAGAGCAGTGGTTGGGCCAGATTTACTCATGGAAATGGAAGAGAAAATGTTGAAAAGAAAACAAAATTTAAAGGCTGCCCAAGACATGAAGAAAAAATATGTTGATAAGGGAAAAACTCACAGGGAATTTAAAGTGGGGTGCCATGTATTCTTGAAAGTGAAGGTCAACAAAAGTTCCCTGAAGTTAGGAAATTGTTCAAAGTTGGCAGCTCGCTATTATGGGCCGTTTGAAATCCTAGAGACGATTGAGCCTGCACCATACATGCTTTCCTTGCCTACATCAATGACCATTCATAATGTACTTCATGTATAATTGCTTAATAAATATATACATGATGTTAATCATGTTATTTATTGGAATGTGATTCACGTGGAGAAAGAAGGTGCTTTCCAAGTACATCTAGTATGCATTCTGGACCAGAAAATCAAACAACTCTGGAATCGAGCCATAGAGATTGTAAAGGTCCAATGGACCTGGTATGGTCCTGAGGACACAACTTGGGAGCATGAATATGCTATGCGGGCATAATACTTGCATTGTTTTGAGGATTTTTGAAATTTTGGTTGTATATGTGTACATAATGCACCGAGGACAGTGCATAAAAAAGGAGAGGGGATTGTAATACCCCTAGGCCGAACCCGAACTGTAAATGTAAATGAAAATGTACTTAAGCTGGTGAGATGTTTGATATCATTTTTGTATGCACCTTCCATGGTATAGTGAACACATGTATTGCGTACTAAAATGATGAAGTGTGCACATTCTGCGATACAGTGCGCAACAAACTTAAGTGCGCACGATTTCGAGGCCAGAGAGCCTTGGTGTATATGTTTTGTTTTATAGGCTGGTGAGCCAGTTATTATAATCTAGGAGGCTTATGTGTTGAATTAGGCTAGAGATCCTAGATGCTAAAGGTCAATGAGACTATTTTTGTATATGTATTATTATTACTATAATACATCATTTCATGTAGACTGACCACGATAAAAAAGTATGGGGGACTAAACTCCACTAGTTAGGGAAAGGGGGGATAAAATTTAAGGAAAAGGGATAAACTAGGGAGGTTAAGCCAAAAAGGAATATTATATTAATATTCCTTAAAGTATAAAGTATGGATAATTATTTTATCCTAAGTCCTAAGGATGGGGATAAGTGGGCCAAAGTAGCTCTCAACATGACAAGTATCAAGTTGGGAACATACATACATATAGTTTGGAATTAGTTAATTTTCCCATTCATTCCATCATCATTCACGCACTCATTCAGTTGTCCTCTGTACCTTTCTGTTACTATCACTTTACCTATACCCATACCCATACCCATACAAGTACCTGTACCAGTACTTGGTTATCTTAGGAGCTGGACTGAAGAAGTGGGTTGACATGCCCGTGGGAGATTAAAGAGGCGGGTTGTCATGCCCATGAGAAAATCTCTCTAGGTGAGAGAATTGTTGGGAATTAATTCCAAAAGGTGCTAAGCTACAGCTATAGGGCTCTGAGACTTCCTGTTCGGCATGTTGCTGAAGCCCAGAAAGGAATTGGGGCAGCCGAAGGACTATTGAGCAGAGAAGGGGCACACTACCTAGGGTGGGACGAGCATATGGGGAATGAGGGACTGTAGGATGTTATTTTAAATTGGTACCTATAACATAGTCTTTCCTGTTGTCTGAGATACATTATCTTGGTTAGGAATACCTTTACCCATGTGGAGTTTAGTCCCAGCTCGGGGGTGACCCACTGCTGAGAGTGGTGAGTAGCATGGTCTAAGCCTGGGAGGTTCGTGGAAGGTCTCCACATAGTTCGTGATATTTTTACCAAGATAAGTGTCAATTGTGTGCTAAATTACATGCATTATTATTTATGTGTTTAATTTTATGGGTTTTTCCTGTGTGTGGTTTATACATGTATTTATATTTATGGGTATTTCCAATCTATGTTGCATGTATATGTTACTATTATTTCCGTATGAATCTGTGCATTTACAAAATTTATTTGTCTGTTTTAAGTTATATATATAAAGTTTCGCAAGAGTTTCTTTGTGTATATGTCTTAATGTGCATACAGTTCAAAAATTTTATGTGGCATAGCCCAGTTGGATGATGTGGATATTACATAATTAAAGGCTCAAAGATATTCAACTCTTTATTTGTGTATATAAATCCCACAAGTCATATTTTCATTTGTCATAATATTTTTTGTCATGTGCAGTTCTTGAAATGGCCTTCAAACACAGATTTGGCGCACCGTCTATTGTATTATATATATTATCACTATGTTTTAGACTGTTTATACTCACCATTGTTTTATGTTCAGTCATATATGTTTTCCTCCATGTTGGTTTACACTCTATTACTTAACATAATATTTGATGAGTTTCCATATCTCTTTCATGTCTTTACATTGATTCCTTTCATCATCTAAAGTCACTTAATCCGCATAGTTCCACGCATTTATCATGAGGATCACACATAGTCACATGAGAGATATATCTACAACCAAATTAGGAGTTTTGTCATGTTTACAATGCATATAAAATTTACTTTGTGTATTTTATTAAATATGTAAGGATGGTAATGTAATCTATTTCAAAATTATATTGTTTTGATTTCAGTCATGAGAGAATTTCAAGCATTGAATTAAGTCTCCTTTGATATATACTTTATCAATATATGATTTATAAAGAAAGGAGGAATTTTGAAGAATGCTCAATGCATATTTAAATGCTATTGTGATTAAAATTACATATTACCATACTTACACAGTGTGTTGTGGTGTGTTTGATATATGCATTTGAAGAATGGTTTCTGAGCATAGGATCGTTTTAATTCGAGATTTTTTTAGATGGTTTTCCTGTAGTTTAAATTTCCTTTTATATCCTGCACTTTAATTCCCATGTCTGGTTTTATTTCATGTACTTTGGTTTCTTGCATTTTCATTTCCTGTAGCTTCAATCACCAACAAATAGATTAGAGGTGTAACTTGTGAGATATGGATTTCCCGCATTGGAATTCTTCCCAAGGTGTTAGTTTATTTCCTGTCATTTGAATTCATTTCCATTTTCTTGTTTCTTTTATTGCATTTAAGTGTGGATCCACTATAGGAAATAATCATTGAAGGACAAAAAACTTAAGTAAGCTACTCACGATTAATCACATGAACATCACCCCGAGTGCATGAAAGACTGTGATATAAGCCTTTATAGCACTAAGTTATTCCTACGTCCCAGTGATGAATCCTTAGTGTTAATTTCCTACAGTTTGGGTATGAAGATTCTTTTGATGGCTTTAGATTAGGTTATATTAGGCTCTGATCCTACGTTTACTACGCCTGCACCTCGAATCATTTGAGCCTCGTTTGATAATTAAATGTTGGAATTAATAGTGCATATATTTAGCCCAACATTTTGGCACCGTTGTTGGGGAGCTGCTAAACAGATTAGAGCATAGGTACATTGCTTTTATTTCTCCAAATCCTTGATTGTTCCTTTCATGCAAGAGTGTTTCTTTTCATGCAAGTGTGTTTATTTTCATTCAAGTGTGGTGTGCTTTTAAGGATGACCTAAGGGCGGAGAGAAAATGGTAAGACGTGAGGGAAGAGCCCACGCATCCACTTTAGTGGGGTTGCACCAAAATTAGGTTGTCCTCTTCCTTTCAGTAGTTAGAATTTGTGTTTTATTAGTATTAGCCATTTGTTTTTTATATATATGAGAAGAGAAGCTAACTTGTGTGAACAGATAAATTGGTGATAGCAGGGTCCTAGTAGCATGGTGGTGCTTCGAGTGTATACTTGTTTTTCTTAAATTTTCTTTCAGTTTCCTTCTTTTTATTTCTTTATAATTTTTAAAAGTTTTCAGGCATTGTAAGAACCCCCCCTCTACACTAATCCATGTGTGAAACATGACCCATCAACTATTAATAAGAACTCAAATATGATCAAGATTTTGGAATAACTTTCTCAAATCCTAGAAATAGTTGGGATCTCTGCCTCTCAGGAAGAGAAAATCTTGACACTAGTCAAGAACCTATTTGCCTCTCCAAAAGTGATAGAAGAAGAAGAGTTTTAGGAGCTACATCCACAAGAATATCTAAAATCCTTTTGTAATCACCATTTCCAACTTATAGGAGAGACTAAAGAATCATGGACCACATTCGATGGAGAGCCACCATTAGAACTTGAGATCGAGTAGTTCTTGATAATCCTTTCTGAATATCCTCCATGCACTGACGATACTAGTTATTCGAAAGAAGATGATCTGCATGGCATGATAGAGGGAGACATGGAGAGTGGTATAAATAAGGAAGTGAACCAAGAACGTCAAGATTACATTGAGCTATGGTTCCAGATGACTATAAGATTGAAGCACCACTCTCTTCTTCAACAAATCTTCACATCATCATTAAAGCAACTGGCTCTACGTACTTTGGCATACATTAAAGCTTATCTTTCAAACCCGAGTATGAATGTATTTCTACACCCGTTACACACATGGTTACATTGGAAATATTCTTACACATGAAATATAATTTCTTGTTCTTAGATAGGGTAAAGTAAAAGATGCATGTTAGTTAACCTAGTTCTAAATAAATGCAACATATTTTCATGGTTATTTTCAAATAAATGAAATGCGATGAAGATAATATTGGTGATCTAACATCAAAAACCAAAACAACTTAATATATTTATTCTTCTTATTACATACATATTTCTGACTATTAATAATAACACTTGCTCATAAGCCTAATATTTAAAATAATATGGGGATTTACAAAATATTTAAGGTTTGCATAATGATTCCCATAGGTAACTTGTACATCCTAGTTTCCTACCAGAACTTGTTATTCAAGCATTGTTATCAAACAATAGCAGGAGAGTGAATGAAACTTCTACTTGTGAGGGAACACATTCTTATATGGAGAAAATGAAATTGGGGACTAGAGGCACCTTTAGGTCATTCTCTCATGGCCTCATCCACCACATTAATTAAGTTTGACTGTGATATGTCTTTCGACCAATCTCAATACATAAGTCTATATTTCATCCGAACAATCTTTTATGGGTAATCTATAAAATATCTTCCAACTCAATACCATCCCATCTTGTAAAAAGGTTTTCAAAGATGCTTCCCCATTCACCCATGCAGAAGAAATCTATAAATTTTATCTTAAGGGTAAAGATTGGGACAAGAACCTTTGATGGAAAATGGGTGTAAGAGGCTAACCCGTCGGGATACTAAACAGGTTTGCTGGTAGCGGGTACCGGCCTGTGGTATAACTAGGAAAACCCATCAGGGTACTGATCAGACTTGTGGAAAATGGGGAATTCTTCCTGTTAAGGATATTTCTTAGATGTCAAAATTACCCCATCAGAGTACTGAACAAGCTTGCTGGTAATGGGTTTTGATTTTGATGTCTTTCATTATGCCTAATCTATATTTGTCCGTATGAACAATATACTTGTGTAAATCCTTAAGAAGAAGCATGCATGGTTGAACAAAAGGCTAATGAACCTCATCTAATTTCCATTTGAGAATGTCTATAAGATGGTATTAAGACCTCGTCATGCATACCTAGGATGTCATTGTCCTATAAGTGGAACCCATAAGTGTAGGAGTCTAATTAAATCAAATGCGAACTTTATCAATATCACTTGAATGACATAAATTCTCTGAGAAATTAAACAAGGATAACTGGTTTCCTATCGGTTTCTCATTTGTTAAAGACCACTTATCTCCTCATGTTTTCCTGTTCAAGGATGAAATGAAAAATACCTCATCATAATTAACATGGTTTCTTGAGCATACAACTATTAATGATTGATGAAATCGTATGTAATAAGTAATTTAGGAATTTCCTTTATGTTTGTAATGTTTTAAAATTAATTTCATTTCCAAATTTACAAGCATGGATAAATTTTAAGTTTTGGTTGTTTCTTTGGCATAACATCAATGTTTAATTCTTCTCTCATAATAACAGTGTTGGTTTGGTTCTTTTAGATTTTTTTTGTTCCGGTACTGCTGGTTCAGAAACCAATAGGTTCATGTACCAACAATAGATAAATTTAAATCTTTTTCAAGGGTACTTTTTGCAGGATATTTTCAACATCTCTCGGCTTTGGCATACTTCATTTCCTTCCTTTAGTCGACATGCACCAGTTTCGCATAGTCTTGTTTCATCTTGCAACAATTTTTTTTGCTAATAAGAGTTTGCATGAGGACATGCAATCCAACAAGCACGAGGGAGATATAGACATAAGGAATCTTAGCATATCATCATTCATCAACTCTCTCTAGATATCTAGAAACTCTTAGTCTTTCTCGGTTTAGTCTTCCATTTTATCTAGCATGTAATCCCATTCATCAACCAACAATGCACATTAAAGTAAAGGTACACTTGAGGTAAAATTGGTTTAAGACTCTTTGATTCATTAAAAAGTTTAAGGAAACTTGATGATTAACCATTCCATACATTTTTATCTTTTGTAAACCATTATCATTCAATCTCCATCTACAATTCATAATAAAATGCATAATACTCTGATAAGGCCATTAGAATGAATAGCAAAATATTGTGGTACATAAATCCAACACAACATCTATAGTGTCTTCTCTTTATATATATCATAAAGCATTCACATAAAAAGGATTAAGTCATTTTTTCCTAAAAACCACAAATAAACATTGGTTTTAAAGAAAAGCAACTGAGTATACAAACACCCAAGTCCATATTCATATTGACATACCATCCACCATCCCTTCATAGCCCATCTATCTTTTTTCCTCAACTTTCATTTCTCTATTGTAAAAAAATTCAAGTTAAAAGCCCGTGATAATATCAAATTAAAAAGAGAATTGCTCCATAAGAACCAACACCTACACAAAGAAATAAAGTCATAGAAATCAATGATTAAATAAAATATATACAAATTTTTTTTGCATGAGGACATGCAAACCAGCAGGCGTGGGGGAGTGTTGGGCTCCAAATATGTCATATTTTCTACTATGTAAAACCTCCATTCATAAGCTATATTCCCACACTCTTGATTCATTCTATAGCCATTATTCCATCACTTACCACTAATTACATCCATTCTACCATGTGTTTAATTATTGTTGTTTTGTTGTCTTTTTAAGTGATTAAAGATGGTTTTAGCATGATTTTATCGATGATGTTTTAATCGTATGTTTCTATGTCCAAGCAACATGTCCATGTTTCTATACCTACACTGTCCTTATTCTGGTACCTGTACCATTCCTGTTCTGATGCCATCATAATCATTCGGTACCAAAACATTCTACAATCATCCTGTACCAACTCTAGCATCTACATATATCCATTTTCCATTTGATAATAAAAAACACAAAGTACAACATCAACATAATGTGGTGTCGAAATCATTGTATGAATTCATTGCATATTGGTCAAACTCTGGTTTGATTAAATTATCATTTTGATTAAACTAGAACATGATTTTATCCTCATGCACATGCATGCAGTGAGGATAAAACACACTATAGGAATTCACTACATGAACCAATCAAATTAGTGATTACAAGAAGGTTGGACTTGTATTTCTATGCTATTTTCAGCCATGTGAAATCTATATCGATCAAATTGTGAAGGATCGAGTAAAAGGGGGGAAATTTTTCATCAATTCGGTACCTGCTTGAGTGTGAAATCAATTTTTGACATGTGTGCACACCTCTAAATGACAAATGGGTAAAAGGTTTTTTGGATATCTCTCCTATAGAAACATGTTTTGATTTGGATGCATAGATTCCAAGAAAATCAAATATTTCGAAAGTTGGCAAACCCAGATTTTTAGCAGAAAATTAGTTGGAATGGGAATTTTGCACCTCCGTTTGCGTACAATTGGTAGTAGATATAGAAAAACTGCCAAATGGGTTTTTAGAAAACCCAACTGGCTACAAAATGAAAAAACTGTTTTGTGAAACTTGCAAGGAATTGGGAGATATAGTGGGGTATTCAACGCCAAATTTGGAGAAATGACTGTCACATCCATATTTGAAAAAAACCCAAATTGGTGCATTTTCCAGATTACAAGTTGTGCCTAGTCAACCATCAGCTTCTCTTGTACACAAGATGTTTTCTTTGTGTACATATTGATAAAGAAACTATTCATATGCAAGTCCCTAGATAAACCAAAATTGGCATGATAATATTCATTTGACCATCAAATCGAAGATATGGATAGATCATTCCTCCAAGCTTCATGAATAACATATGTATTGAAACTGATTTTGTTAAATCTATTCAAATGGATGATCTTCTTATCTGAATGTTCTAAAACGTAGGAAAGGTTCTCATCACTTCGATGTGAGGTTTTCCTATATATATATATGTGTGTGTGTGTAACTAGATGGGAGGAAGGGAAAGAAGCATTGTTATTTTGTTGAAGGTACCCATAATTTCTGTATGAAGAAGAAGACTTGGTATTGTAATAAAGATTATATATGTTATTAGAAGTCTGAATTCAACAAATCATGTTCCTTTCTATCATATGAGATAGCTTATCCAAGGCTCACCAACCAAACGACAAGGGCCCACTGACTCATAAGTGTAGCCTCTTTCTATTTTTATTTTAATTAGAACTTAACAACGGGAATGTCATTTTTATTACAATTTAGTTCTGGTTTGATTGTTTGGATTCCTTTCAAAGTATTTTAATTTGTTTCTTTATCATGATTTAGGTAATTAAAGGCTCAGAGATATTCAACTCTTTCTTTGTGTATATAAATCCCACAAGTCATATTTTCATTTGTCATAATATTTTTTGTTATGTGCAGTTCTTGAAATCACCTTCAAACATAGATTTGGCACACCGTCTATTGTATTATATATATTATCACTATGTTTTAGACTGTTTATACTCACCATCGTTTTATGTTCAATCATATATGTTTTCCTCCACATTGGTTTACACTCTGTTACTTAACGAAATATTTGATGAGTTTCCAGATCTCTTTCATGTCTTTACATCGATTCCTTTCATCATCTCAACTCACTTAATCTGCATAGTTCCATGCGTTGATCGTGAGGATCACACACAGACACATGAGAGATATATCTACGACCAAATTGAGAGTTTTTTCAAGTTTACAATGCATATAAAATTCACTTTATGCATTTTAGTAAATATGTAAGGATGGTAATGTAATCTATTTCAAAATTATATTATTTTGATTTCAGTCATGAGAGAATTTCAAGCATTGAATTAAGTCTCCTTTGATATATACTTTATCAATATATGATTTATAAAGAAAGGAGGAATTTTAAAGAATACTCGGTGAATATTTAAATGCTATTGTGATTAAAATTACATATTACCATACTTACACAATGTGTTGTGGTGTGTTTGATATATGCATTTTAAGAATGGTTTCTGAGCATAAGAGCATTTTAATTCAATAATTTTTTAGATGGTTTTCCTTTAGTTTAAATTTACTTTTATATCCTGCACTTTAATTCCCATGCTTGGTTTTATTTCATGTACTTTGGTTTCTTTCACTTTAATTTTCTGTAGCTTCAATCACCAACAAATAGATTAGAGGTCTAACTCGTGAGATATGGCCTTCCTATGTTGGAATTATTCCCAAGGGGTTAGTTTATTTCCTGTCATTTGAATTCATTTCCGTTTGCTTGTTTCTTTTATTGCATTTAAGTGTGGATCCACTATAGGAAATAATCATTGAAGGAAAAGAAACTTAAGCAAGATACTCACGATTAATCACACGAACATCACCCCAAGTGCATGCCATACTGTGATCTAAGCCTTTATAGCACTAAGTTATTCCTATGTCCCAGTGATGAATCCTTAGTGTTAATTTCATGTAGTGTGTGTTTGAATATTGTTTTGTCAGCTTTAGATTAGGTTAGCCTAGGCTCTAATCCTGCGTTTCCTTCTCTTGTACTTCAAAGCTTTCGAGCCCCGGTTGATAACTAAATGTGGGAATTAATAATGCATATATTTAGCCCAACATTTTGGAACCGTTTCCAAGGAGGTGCTAAAGGGATTAGAGCATAGGTAAGTTTCTTTTATTTCTCCAAATCCTTGATTGTTCCTTTCATGCAAGAGTGTTTCTTTTCATGCAAGTTTGTTTATTTTCATGGAAGTGTGGTGTGATTTTAAGGAAAACCTAAGGGCGAAGAGAAGATAGTAAGCAATGAGGGAAGATCCCACACATCCACTTTAGTGGGGTTTCTCCAAAGTTAGGTTGTCCTCTTCCTTTCAATAGTTAGAATGTGTGTTTTATTAACATTAGCAATATATATATAAGCTAACTTGTGTGAATAGATAAGATAACTTGTGTGAATAGATAAATTGGTGACAATAGGGTCCTAGTAGCACGATGGCACTTTGAATATATAATTGGTTTAGTTACATTTGCTTTTAGTTTTCTTCTTTTTATTTCTTAAGGATTTTTAAAATTTTTAGGGAACTGTAAGAGCCCACCCTCTACACTAATCCACGTGTGAAACAGGACCCATCAACCAATAACAAGAATACAAAGATGATCAATATTTTGGAATAACTTTCTCAAATCCAAGCAATAGCTGGGATCTCTTCCTCTCACAAAGAGAAAATCTTGACAGTAGTCAAGAACCTATATGCCTCTCCGGAAGTGATAGAAGAAAAAGAGTTCCATGAGATACATTCACAAGAAGATCTAAAAGCCTTTTGTAATCACCCTTTCCAGCCTATAGGAGATACTAAAGAATCATGGAACACATTCGATGGAAAGCCACCATTATAACCTGAGATCGAGGAGTTTTTGATATGCCTTTGTGAATGTCCTCCATGTAATGACGAGACCAGTTATTCGAAAGAAGATGATATGTGTGGCATGATAGAGGGAGACATGGAGAGTGGTATAAATAAGGAAGTGAACCAAGAACATAAATATTACATTGAGCTATGGTTCCAGATGACTATCAGATTGAAGTACCATTCTCTTCTTCAAAAACTCTTCACATCATCATCAAAGCAACTGGATCTTCGTACTTTGGCATACATTAAAGCTTATCTTTCAAACCTGAGTATGAATGTATTTCTACACCTGTTACATACATGGTTACATTGGAATTATTCTTACACATGAAATATAATTTAATGTTCTTAGATAGGATAGAGTAAAAGTTGCATGTTAGTTAACCTAGTTCTAAATAAATGCAACATGTTTTCATGTTTCTTTTCAAATAAATGAAATGATATGAAGATAATATTAGTGATCTAACATAAAAAACCAAAAAAACTTAAGATATTTATTCTTCTTATTACATACAAATTTCTGACTATTAATAATAACAGTTGCTCATAAGAGTAATCTTTAAAGTATTATGAGGATTTACAAAATCTTTAAGGTCTGCAGAATGATGCCCATAGGTAACTTGTACATCCTAGTTTCCTATAAGAACTTGTTATTCAAGAATTGTTATCAAATAGTAGCAGGAGAGTGAATGAAACTTCTACTTGTGAGGGAACACAATCTGAAGTGGAGAAGATGAACTTGAGGACTAGAGGCACCTTTAGGTCATTCTCTCATGGCCTCATCCACCACATTACGTAAGTTTTACAGTGATATTTCTTTCGACTAATCTCAATACATAATTCTATTTTTCATACGAACAATATTTTATGGGTAATCTATAAAATATCTTCCAACTCAATACCATCCCATCCTGTAAAAATGTTTTCAAAGATGCTTCCCCATTCACCCATGTGAAATAAATCTATAAATTTTATCTTAAGGGTAAATATTGGGACAAGAACCTTTGATGAAAAATGGGTGTATGAGGCTAACCTGTCGAGATACTAAATAGGTCTGCTGGCAGTGGGTATCAGCCTGTGGTATAACTAGGAAAACCCATCAGGGTATTGAACATACTTCTTGGGAAATGGGGCATTCTGCCTAAGAAGGATATTTCTTAGATTTCAAAATTACCCCATCTGATTACTGAACAGGCTTGTTGGCAATGGGTTCTAATTTTGATGTCTTTCATTATGCCTAATCTATATTTGTTTGTATGAACAATATATTTGTGTAAATCCTTTAGAAGAAGCATGCATGGTTGAAAAAAAGGATAATGAAACTCATCTAATTTTCATTTGAGAATGTCCATAAGATGGTATTAAGAACCCATCATGCATACCTAGGATGTCATTGTCATAGAAGTGGGACCCGTAAGTGTAGGAGTCTAATGAACTCAAATGCGAACTTTATCAATATTACTTGAATGACATAAATTTTCTGAGAAATTAAACAGGGATAACTGGTTTCCTATCGGTTTATCATTTGTTAAATACCACTTATATCCTCATGTTTTCCTGTTCAAGGATGAAAGGAAAAATCCCCCATCATAATTAACATGGTGTCTTGAGCATACAACTGTTAATGATTGATGAAATAGTATGTAATAAGTAATTTAGGAATTTCCTTTATGTTTGTAATGTTTTAAAATTAATTTCATTTCCAAATTTACAAGCATGGATAAAGTTTAAGTTTTGGTTGTTTATTTGGCATAAGATCAATGCTTATTTCTTCTCTCATAATAACAATGTTGGTTTGGTTCTTTTAGATTTTTTTTTTTTT
>JASDQU010372128.1:64025-75429 GCA_032191745.1 Picea mariana | reverse complement strand
GTAAAACCTCCATTCATAAGCTATATTCCCACACTCTTGATACATTCTATAGCCATTATCCTGTCACTTACCACTAATTACATCCATTCTACCTTATGGTTAATTATTGTTGTTTTCTTGTATTTTTAAGTGATTAAAGATGTTCTTAACATGATTTTATTGATGATGGTTTAATCGTATGTTTCTATGTCCAAGCTGTTGTGTCCCTTTCGTCACTTGAATGAGCAAAAGAGGGGCACTTGCAAGTCTAGTTGGGTTTTCTAGACAGGACATGGGTTAGTGTATGAATCAAACAATTCAATCACATGAAATAAACAAACAACTAAGCTAACAACAACTAAATAAATAACTAAAGAAATAAAACTAAAATGCATGAGGAAATTAGAACCAAAATCAATCAAACAAATGACCAATAATGATGCCACCAATGGAGAAGTATATTAGTGGGAAAACACCATAGCAAAAGGGGGACTTATGGATCCCCTCTTCCTCCTTGGGAGGGATATTAAGTCCCATATGTGAGAGTTGTTCTTACAAATGGTAAACTAGAAAGAAAATGGTGAAGAAATCCAAGCTTATTCCCTCAAGAGGTGAGGTGAATATATTAATGAGATGTTGTTAGTATTCTCCAAGAAGAAAAGAGATTCCTTGAAGGAGAATAGAGGCAACATAACAATACAATGAGATTCTTGAATTCTTAGTGCACCCATGGCCTCCTTTTATAACATGTATTTGAGGAAATATCCAACTGGTGTTTAGTGTGAACAAGGGGCCCTTTAGGGCACCCTTAGGTCTTTGCCCATCTCCCCAATCAGATTCAACTTGGATTTGAGGGTCAAATCAAGTTGGGAGCTGGTCTAGAAGTGGTTGAGGGGACGACAAGAACCATAAATGCATCATTCACAGGTGTGCACATATTTTTTCATACATAGTCGTGCATATGGTGCATTGTGCGCTCTATGGGCTTCTTTGGTCCATGCATTGTGCATGTGCTTCCTTTAGTGTTTTAGCACATGTCAATTTTTTTGATGAGTTGTATAGTTTTTTCCTCTTGGAAATGACTTTTTGGTGCTACAGGTGAAGTAATAGGTGTTTGGAGATGCTGTATTCATGTAACCATTTTCATGTGATGTTCCAGATGAAATTTCAGTGATAACAGATTACCCCTGATGTGCGAGGTTAGGAGCATATGTATAGCCGGAATGCATCAATGTTTCTTCTACTGAGAGTACCATTGTAAGAAAGAGTGCTGAGAGGATCTGCAAGAGTGATCCCTTGGAGGGAGAGGGGAGACTGTGGGACCAAACCTTTCTCTAGGTAGGAAAATAAAGTTTATATAAGAATGAGGTGGGCATGGCCCATGCTCATGTCATGTAACTCGAAAATGTAAGATAGTAACTGAAGTTGTATGCTGATGTAGATAACTACAGTGCCCTTCAGGGCAGTGTGATAATGACAGATGACAATTCAGATGGTGAACATACTCTAAAAAGAGGCAATGACACCTGTAATAAGTGTCGATGACTCGTAGGAATTGATGGATTAGAAAATTCAGAGGTCTTTGGCTAGTATAAAACAACTGCAATAGTCGAATAATAAGACCCACCATAACATGAGAGTATGTTGAAGTCAAATGTTAAGGGGGTCAATGACAACAAAGAGAAATGATGGTTCTCTTTATGTCATTCGAGACTCCTCATTGTAAAGGTAATGAGATTCAAGATACTGTCACCCTTCTGGAAAATATGCTGATGTCGACAGAAAGGGAGACGCGAATCCAAGAAGAAAAATGGCTTCATGAAATCCACTGGATAAGATCAGGAAATGATAAGGAACACAGACGAAGTCAAGATGCAGTGACATTTAAGACTGCCCTTGGTTGGGGATATATGTAAAGGATGAGTGGAAACAAGCGTGAAACTGGATATAGTGTTAGGGGGATGACTAGACATGGGTTAAATTATGCCAGAGGCATGAAAAAGTGGACAAACTCAGATATCAGGGGTACATGAACCGTGGGACACTCAAGGTTTATGGATGATGTCAACAGGAGTAGAAGATAATGAATTCCCCAACCAAGTGAGACATGGGCTTCTTTGCCATAAAAAGGTCACCAAGGGCGACAATCAAAAGCTATGTAAATGATGGAAACAAAGGATTTTTACAATTACCAAATGAATAAAGAATAATTTGGGATGAGTGTACAGATACAGAAATGGGTGCCCCAGTGCAAGATGGCTTGGCCTGTGAGGGTGCAAGTGTTGTGGGGAACTAGTGGAGGGTGGGGGCCCCATGGATGGCTTTCTGTATGAGATAAATGAATGGAGGGAAATCTGTAGATGGAAAAAATGATTGTGGATGAAATGGATTGTTAATGATACTGCAGAGGTGCAGTCAAAATAGAACCGTGATGAGATAATTTGGGAGTCCATTGGGAAAGATAGAAAAATGAGGAGAAGGAGTATGTGGCTGATTCTCAGAAATGCATAAGACTATTGAGACTCCCATCCCTATGGGGTGAAAGAAACATGAGTGTCAAAGTGCCAAGGGGGACTATGAATGGGAAAACTCATGTGGGGGAGAGTGCTACCAGGTGACAATACCAAATTACAGTGTAGGTGATAGTACTGCAGATCCGGATGTGAGAATACTATAGGCAAATGTCGGAGGGTGTGTCTGGGAGATGCAATTGGTATTTAGAGGGAATGATTACATGCCAGTGTCGATCATATACCTGAAGGGGATATGCTAGTTTGTGATGACCAAGTACTTGCACACATGAAAACTGAATACCAAACATGAACAATATCTAAAGATAAAGAACATATAACAACTATTTGATAATTTTGAACATGAGCATGCGTACCTGGACGTGATGTGAGAAAAATGCTCCCCTGGGGCCGAGTATGGATGGTGACCCAGGGAATGTGAGTGTGTAGGTGGCAGGATCCTGATCCCATGGCTGAAGATGGATCAGAAAACAAAGACTCTTTGCTCTTGTAACTGAGCATGGAATTTTGGGAAAAGGGACAATATATAGTTGTGGGGCCCACAATGCCACCTCATTTGTACCTGCAGCCATAGTGAGTTGAAGAGATAATTTAAAGGTGAATTGAAGATTACAGGAGTTTGATTTAACCGATCAAGGATTTGCAAGAGCCAGGTTAGTGGTCTCATCCTCTTGCATAGTAGATAGGGTTTATTTCCTGGGCAGGGTCGTACGGATGGTCGTACTAGGGTTTTTTATAGGGGTGGGCCCACAAATGCATGGGAGAAGGAAGGATAAACGCGTTGAGATGTGAGGGTATAATTCCATTTCCCATGCATGATGTGCACCTGTTGTGAAACAATCACGCATAGGGGCGCTTGGGTGGGAAAAAAAGGTGCGCATTAGATGCACACCTGTTCAAATTATAGCCACACACTGTGTGCAGCTGTTTCTCATATAGATGCGCATCAATGTGAAACTATGTTGAGAATAGGTGTGCATGAATGTGCACCTGTGAGGGTGAAAGATGCGCATTGATGCACATCTATTTCTTTGATAGCTGTGCATTGATGCACAACTGTGTGAAGAATAGTCGCGCATGTGTGCGTGCTTGTGGGGGGTGACAACCACGCTCTTGAGACAAAGTTGGGGTTTTGAAAAAACTTGTATCTTTTGAATATTTTTCAATGAATGATGGTGTCTAATAAAGTGTTGTTGGTGTGAATGTAGGTGATCATATCAGTATGCCAGTCCATTGGAGAGAGCGGGACTGGGAGCACCTCAAGGAGGCGGTCAGAGATTAGCCTTGCATTCAGAGACTTTTGGAAGCCTGTGGGATTCTTAAGTTTTTTAACTGTGCACTGATACAGGCGTAGGAGTACCTACTACATTATCTTATTTCTATGTGGAAAAATTAGTTGCAGTGCTTCATTGTGCGGGGGGAGAAATTGACATTCTTGGCTAGGGAGGATGTCTATTTCTGGACGGGGCTCCCTTTTCGGGGAATGACCCTACTTGTTGATCCCGACTTGCTAGTGGATGTACACTTGGTATAATTGGCATAGGATTATTGTTCGGGGCCAAACATTATGTCAGGTTCGGTCGTCTGCAATGAGGTGATGGATGTTCTCTTACATCACTGCATTGCATCTATGATTGTGAGGATCTACAGATCCTTAGCGACTCAGTGGATAAATGGTGGTCAGCTTAGGATTATGTAGAGGGTATTGGATGGAGATTTTTTCTCTTGGGCTTGATGTCACATGCCAAGATGATGGGGTAGATATACTGGTGTCGGACTACCAACTCTAGTGAGTTTTCCTTTGGATTGATTTTCGTAGCGTGGTTTTTGGAGAGGGTGCCCATGTTGTGCCCTAGAGTATTGCTACCAATGGTTGAGGCACAAGAGACACGACTGATGCACTGGGCATTGGTTTTGGTATGGCATGGAAGTGGGGATGGTGGCCACTATTTCACGACCACCTTGGTGTGTGTGTGGCACTATATGCCATAGATTATACTGCGGTTCCTGTATGGTGGGATGGAATTCCAACATGACCTAGATATGGTGTTGCCTCCTGAGGAGGATTGGGACTAGAGAGGTATGTGGGTGTACTTTATGTTTTGTGATTTTGATAGTATAGCATAAGTTTATGTTTGGATGGATGTTGATGCTATCGTTGTTTGTGTTTGTGTAGATGTGGGGCCACGAGGCCAAGAAGTAGAGTTGGTTGCAGAGTCAACTTGTCAGGGGCTAGTGAGACTGCCGTGGGTGGGAGAGTGACGTCGGAGGGACGAGGCTGGTGTGAGGCCAACAAATGAGGCGAGATCCGTCTAGAGGCGTAGATTTGATGATCCAGGGCCAGGGCCATCTCATGCACCTCAGGGAGAGGCTGGCGGGGATTTAGAGGATTTCCACCACTGGTTGGAGGTGGTACTATAGTGTGTTCCTGAGGGAATGTGGTCCCATATACAGGATGAGAGAGTCCTAGAGCAGTGTGTGGGTAGCCCGACAGAATTGCAGACCCTGATATGTAGAGAAACTATAGTGGGGGTAGTGATGACTAGATGACTGCCCCTCAGACCTAGAGGACCCCCAGCTAGTGGGGCACCTCCTACAGATAGAGGACCTGGTGCTGGTTCTCTTGAGGCACCATGAGTGCTATGTTGTATTATTTTTGTATTTATGTGGGTCTGCAAGCCCATTTTTGTATAGGGTAGTGTGACACCTATTTTGTACCCATAGGTGTGAGGAGGGCTCACTTGCCTATGGGCGATGTATATGTTGTACCATTTTGTAAACATTGATGATACATTGATCGTTATATATATGGATATACATGTTTTGGGATCTCTGTGATGCTTACGTGTGATGATTTTTGCTGTTATGTTTTTATGATGTCTAATCTATATTATGTGATATACTTTTGATGATTTATGTATGTGTGATGATGTCTTGATGTAATAAATTCCAATCTAATACTATGTTAGCCATGTTATTTGCTATTTGATTAAATTGTAGTGGAATATGTGTAAATGTAATGGAATCAAAGTTTTGAGATAAGAGTCTAACTTGCAGGTATTTGCGAAAGAGGCAAGGATCGCGGACACGGTACACATTGTTGAGCTGCAGGATGACGCGTTGGGAATATAATAAGATGCTAAGGTGAAGAATGTGGTGGTGAATGGCCTTGGTAAGCATGCCAATGATGGCTCTGTATTCTGCTTGGTTGTTGGTTGTTGAGCCCAAACATATGCCACTGGAGTGGAGCAGTTCATGTGAGGGGGTGTAAAGGGCCCAAGTGACCGAAGCAAGATTTTTTGTCAAACAGCTAGCTTCATCAGCATAACTGATGTGGTAGGCTAATGGAGGAGTCATCTATCAATAACATGGATGATAGATCAGGCATGAGGAGTGGAGGTGAAAAAACAAGACTAAAAACTCTACAAATGTGTACAAAGAAAATGCCTAAGGTAGAATGACTATGCTCAGTCGTAAAACTTCTTTAAGTACAACTCGTTGATGGGTTCTTTGAGAGGGTAGCCTTCTGGGGAGGCTAGGATGTATGCACCTTTAGTGAGGCAGTGTTGGACGATGTAGGTTCCATGCCATAATGACTTGAATTTCCCATGACTGAGAGTATCATGAGCGATATCGTAGGATAGGATGAGATATCCTTCGTTAAATGAGCGAAGGTTGACATGGCGGTCCAAGGTGGATTTCGACCATTTTTTAGCTACCTAATTGTTCTGTAATGAAGATCGACGATCTTCATCCAACGATTCTAAGTTCAACAAGAACTACTCTATTGGAGCAGTGTTAGGGAATAGCTCGATGGCAGTGCACAACGTGGGAATTTCACACTCAATGGGGAGGGTGGCTTCAATCCCATGGATGAGATGAAATGGTGTAAAATCGGTGGCAGTTTTCACTACCGTGCAATAAGCCCATAATGCTGAAAAAAACATATGATGCCAATTGGTCTTATGCTTGTTGACAATACGTTGCAACATGGTTTTGAGGACTTTTTTGACAACCTCGACCTGTCTATTGGACTGAGGGTAGTATGGGGAGGCGAAATCATGGGACAAGCCTAACTTTGAGAAGATTTTGACGGAGATCTCATTCTCAAAGTGTTTACCGTGATCGAAGACTAACTTTAGTGGAACTCCGAAGCAGATAATGACGTGATTGAAGAAAAAATGCGTTGTTGTGTTAGCAATGTTATTGAAGGTAGGCATGGATTTAGCCCATTTGGTAAAGTAAACCACTGCCACGATGATATACTTGTGTCCATTGCTATATGGAGGGTTGAGAGTCATGAATTCTATGCCCCATTTGTAGAAGGGGTCGACAGTGATGACTAGATGTAGAAGAGCGGGTGGCGTTCGTTCCTTGTTTGCATAGAGATGGCATTTGTTGCATTTCTTAACAACGTGGATGCAGTCATGAAACAATGTGGACCAGAAGTATCCTTCTTGAATGATTTTATGGGTGGTAGACATCCCTGAGAGGTGTCCATCACAAGTGTTGTTATGGCAATTGTTCAAGACTCTATCTGTCTCGTCGATGGTCAAACATAGACAGAGTATGGTGTCGACGCCACGTCGGTATAAGATGTCACTGATAAGGAGGTATCGAGGGCCCTGATGGCGAATGCGCTGATGATCATAACGTGAAATATCAGACACAAACTTCTGTGTCTGAAGGTATACGAGAAGGTCACCATACCAAGGGTCATCTAATGGTATGTAGAAGAGGTGTTCATCGAGAAAATCCATATTGACGGGAGAACTTGTATAATATGAGGGAAATGCCATGATTAGTTTGGTGAGAACAAGTGCTTTCTTGATTTTGGGAGTTGAAAACTCGAGGTCATATTCTTGAAGGATGACGATCCACTAGGTGAATTTACCAATAATTTTCCGTCGACTAAGCAAATACTTCATGGGATTAGAATCTACCACGACTTTGGTAGTGCAAAGCAAGATATAATTATGCAATTTATGGATTGCAAGGAAAACTGCGAGGGAAAGCTTCTCTTTATGATTATACTTCAGGGGTGGTCCTAAAATATTTTTACTAACATAGTAAATGACATGCTCGTGGCCATCATCCCCTAGTTGAATGAGAACTCCTGCTACTGAGATGGCTGAGGCCGACAAATAGAGGATGTAGTGACGATCATAGTCGGTTGGAATGATAAAAGTGGCATTGGATAATGATACTTTTAAATCATCAAAAGCGGTTTGGGCATGTTCATCCCATCGAAAGGGGATATCATGATGCATTAAGAGAAGGAAACTATGCGCGCGAGTGGTGCAATTTGGGACAAAGCGTCGTAAAAGTTGGCTTTGCCTTGTAGGCTTTGCAGTTGGCACAAATTCCTAGGTGGTGGAATTTTTGTGATAGCTTGGACCTTGAGGGGGTCTACTGTGATGCCGTGCTGGGAGAAAATCAACCCAAGGAGGCATCTGGTGGTGACGAAAAATAAACATTTGAGGGGGTTTAAGCGGATATTGTAGGGGTGACACCGTTGAAAGAAAACTCGTAAGTCATCTAGATGCTGCGTTTGTTTCTTAGATCGAGCAGTGAGGTGATCCAAGTAAGCTTGGATGATGAGAGAGATCATGGACAACATAAGTCATGGCTTGTTGGAATGTAGCACCTTTGTTCTTGAGTCCAAAAGGCATGACACGATAGGCAAAAGTACCCCATGGGGTGGTAAATGCAGTTTTATACTGATCTACTGGGTGGACTTGGATTTTATTGTATTCGGAGAAGCCATCCATGAAGGACAGAGCCTCATGGCCTGCAAAATCATCGATAATTTGGTGGATGAAAGTTGTGGGGAAGTTTTCTTTGGGAAAAGCATGGTTGAGATCATGAAATTCGATGAAGACGCGAATAGTGCCCTGTTTTTTGTTAACGGGGATGGGTTTGGAGACCCATGATGTGTATGCGATGGGGTATATGAAGCCTGCAATGCATAGTTTGTCAATTTTGTCTTTGATAGCTGTGACTTTGGATGGGTGTAGGATTCATTGCTTTTGATGTACTGGGTTGACATCAAGCCAAGTGTCGATGCGATGTTCAATGATAGAAGGATCGATGTCAGGCATCTATGTATATGACCAGGCAAAAATATCACGGTATTCCTGAAAGAGTGCTCTGTAAGCGGTGAGTTCCTTAGGGGAGCATGCAACACCAATGGTGATATCTTCGATGATTCCGAGTTTGATGAAAATGTTGATTTTGGTAGTGGGGGAAATGTTGGCCATGTTTCCTTCTTCAAAAGCATCGGGGGCAGGGATAGGGTTGTTTAACCATTCTATATGCCCCGATGGAATAAATTTATTGGTTTATATTTCACATATGGAGGTTTGGCTAAGAGGTTCAAAGGCTTCCTATGAGAGAAAGAGCACTCTGTGATGAAGCACGTTCCATGGGAAATCGGGGGTAGTTAGTTCCTCTAGGATATATTTGTCACAGTGGAAAATGCGAGAATATAGAGGATCCGAGGAAGTAACATTGGTGACTATCACTGTATGATTGTCTTCAGGTGGTGAAGACGTAGAGGGGGTGTCGCAATTGTGGTGCGATGGTGTGATTTTCATAAACCAAATGTCTAGATATTGTGGGTTGTAAACTGTGGTTAGGGGTAAGATTTCTTGAGGGAAATGAACCAGAGAATTGGGCAGATTTAGGGGAAAATCCTCAGACAGATTATCCATAAACCATGGAGGGATTGGAAGTGACTCAAGTTCAGGGGAGGTGATGTGACCAGTATCTGGAGAAGGAATAGGAGGAATCACTTTCATCACAAGAAGTGGGGTGGTTGGGGGATTTTAAATAAGGGCCATTTTATGACACCTATATTCAATGATCGAATGACACTGGTATGTGAAATGATCAAGCGAGTCACAAAGAGAGTAGGGGCACCTCATCCATTCGTTGACTGAAGTCGTGACACAATGAATGTTAGTGACGTGGGTACCCGATGGCATGGGTGGAGAGGGGTCTTGCTGAAAGTTTTGGCATACTACCATTAGTGTCTGCCGAAACTGAGGTAACGAAGGGAAATGATGAGTGTAGTGGCCATACTTTGAATAGATGGTACATGAAAATTTGGTTTGCAACCCTTTACTTCCTGTAGTAGGGGATGCGGTGGTAGTACTATGTGTTCTTGGTGAAGCGACGAGTGATGTGGTTGCTCGAGGGAGTTGGATTAAGTTGTGTAACTTGGGTAGAGAGGGACATCTATTTGTGGGGTGTCCCTCTCTCTCGCAAACTGTGCAAGGAGGCTGAATTTAGGGGGGAAGTGGAGTGGTGGGATCTTTCTTCTTTTGTCTATCCCCAGCTGTCATGGTGGTGCTGACAAGTGGGGGTGAGGAAGGTGTGGTCAGAGTTAGTACTGGAATCTGCATCGGGATTTCCTCTATTTGGGGAGGGAGGGATGGTTGAGGGACCATCACGGGTGGGTGTAGATACCATACTGGAATGGAGAGCACCATGTTGGGAAGGGTAAGCGTCCTAGCTACCTGGAAATATTGTATGCTCGGTGGGGGGCAGAAGAATGGAATTTGAGTAATGTCTTGGGGGATTGTTTCCCAAAACAAGATTTGACCCTGAGGGAGGGTGAAATCGGGGATAAGTGGTGTCGTAGGGTTCTTAGGGGTTTCCTAAGGTAGTATTTCTTCTACTAGTGGGATGTTAGGGAGTGGAGAAGCCTCTGTAGGAGGATTGGTAGCTCCAGTTTTAGTTCCATTGGAAGATATGCCACACACTTGTGTTGAGGGGTGTATGAGCGATGGTGCTCCTGTTGGGTATGTGTTATATTCTTTGCATGTGTGTGTGTGGGCACGTTAGATATGACAACTGCGTTTAACGATCCCTCGTACTAGTGCTCTTCTTGTGCCGTGTGCACCGAGCACTTTCCTAGGGTTTAGGGTTTTGGTATCTATGAAATACCGAAAAACATTATATATATTGTATGGTGAATGGTGAAATTCGATATAATGAATATAAGAAAGGTTTTCCTGGTTGATGGTTTCTGGTATAAAATCTCTGTGTACTTTGTGTATGAGCCATTGATTAATTTCTGTCTTGTTTAAGAATCTATATGCATTGCTTTACTTCGTAGGTTTAAAACTTACATGTGGTATCAGAGCTCATTTTTGGCTTCAAAGGGACGCCTTTGTTGTTGATGGTTTGGCTTGGTCTTGATAGATCAAGTTTATCTTGAGCCTGTAATAAACCTAGGTTTAGTGGGATCTTTTGCAGTGGAGATTCAAGTAAAGAAAGAGGAATGGTGAGCTCATATAGAATCAAGATAGAGAAGTTCAATGGTAAAAACTTTGAGCTATGGAAGCTCAAGATGGAGGACCTTCTTGCAGACAAATAATAATGGATCGCTATGGATCCTAGTACACATCCTACTAGTACACCATCTACTAGCACATAGGCTACTGGTACACAACCTACTAGTACACAAACTACTAGTACACCAACTACTTGTATGTCGAAGGAAGATTGGGACAAGTTGGACAGAAGAGCAAGGAGTATTATTCGACTATGCCTGGTAGATTCATTGTTGTTGAATATCTCAGGAGAATCTACAACCAAGGAACTATGGGAAAAGTTAGGGAATTTGTATCAATCAAAGTCCCTGGTAAACAAGTTGTTTCTTCGAAAGAAGCTGTATCATCTTAGGATGGAAGATGGAGATTTTGTGACAGAACATCTAAATGCCTTTAATACTCTGGTAAGTCAACTTGGATCTGTTAATATTATGATTGCAAAAGAAGATAAGTGTATTACTTTGTTATGTTCTTTGCAGGACTCTTGGGATAATCTGGTTGTAGCAATAGGTAGTACCACTCAATCTACATTGAAGTATGAGGATGTAGTGGCAT
>JASDQU010372127.1:43372-67188 GCA_032191745.1 Picea mariana | reverse complement strand
ACAAGATATTTATAGTTTGAAAAATGAAGGTAATATCCTCCTGCTATGATACTTTAATGTTAGGAATGCAAATAAACAAGCTACTCTTTTAAGTGATGACTCCAACCATAATCCTCTATGGCTAGATGAGGACCTTGTTTTATCTAATAGCTACAAAAGAAGCTCTGAAGACCTAATTGAGAATTTTTTTGGTACTGAGTTGGTCAAGCTATGCACCACTCAAGACCTAATCATTTGTAATGGAGTAATGAAGTGGCCAAACTCCAAGAAAATGACTTGTATTCATGGGCTAGGTAGTAGTGTTGTAGATTATGTGATTTATAATATCCTTTTTTCCAACCAAATAGAAACTTTTGACCTTTTAAATGACCATGAGCCTGACTCTGATCATAAACCTTTAACCCTAACTCTAAAATTTTCCATCCATAGGAGCGTCATTGAAGATAATTCTGATAATCAAAGGAATTTGCATTTTGACAAAAGTAAAGTTGACATTTTCTTAAAGGATTTAAATAGTAAATTAAATCTCCTAACTTATAAGGACAACATTGAAGAACTCTATCATAATTTTACAACTACCCTTTCCACTTCTATTAACAAGTTCTATTTCAAGGTGTCCTATAAAAATAATAATAGAACAACCAACCCTTGGTATGATAAAGATTAATGTAAAATTGCTAGGAAATCCATTAGGGATGCTTCTAATGAGTCCTTAAAACTCGATAAGATCAATACGTACAAAGCCCTGATTAAAAGGAAAAAAAGGTACTATATCAATAAAAGGCAAGAGAAACTTTCACAACTATATAAGATGGATCCTAAGAAGTTCTAGAGCCAAATTCTAAAATGAAATACTAAAGAAAATAATAGGATTCCCTTGAGGGACTGAAATTCCTACCTTAAAATTCTTTATGAGTTCCCTAATTCAATGGACACCATTCCTATTGTCCCTACAAAGGAAGAAGTTTTTTCTTTAGATGACATAGAGTTCGGGGTTAAGCGGATTGGAAATGGGAAAGCTAAGGAAATTTGTTATCACTGAAATTTTGTCCGCAACATTGCACACAAATGGTTACAGAAATACAATAATGCCAAGAACTATTAGTTCACCTGCAGCACCAAAATGCATTTCAAAAGGAAAAAATTATACAATTGGGAAAAACTTTACAAGTGCAAACTCACTAAAGGAAGCGCACGCATAGTGCGTGGGCCAATGAAGCCCGTAGAGCACACAATGCACCATATGTGTGACTGTGCACGAGAAAATTTGCGCACTTGTTGGCCCTTGGTTATGGAAGGAAGCGAAGATTAAGGAAGAAAGAAGAAATACGAACTGTGCAGAAGACACATTGAATGATATTGGGTCAAAGTGGTCAATGAAGCAGAAAAGAAGGAGCGAAGTAAGGGAAATCTAGTCGTTGAATGAGAAGATCAAGGATGACAGATCATCAAATAAGATAGATCATGTACAACTCAGCAAGCGAAAGAAGATATCAACGAGTGCTTTGGATCACCTCGCGGGAAAGAAGGAACAACAGGCTGGTGAAGCCTTGAAAAAGCAGGTCAAGTTGACCTAGGGTTTTGGTATCTAGAGTTTTGACACCTAGACATTTGTCATTGTAATGTATAAATAAATGTCTAGATGAACTGGGACAGGTTGGTTAATGGTTGTTCGATTGTTTTTTATTCTGAGTTTATCATTGTGGATTAAGAGAATGAAAATTGTTGTGTAGAGAAGTATTGTATCGAGAGAGAGTCTGTATTGCAAGATCTTTAGCTGGGTGCATAGGGAGGATAAAAGGAGAGAGATATCTACAAGCTAAGTGTGTAGATAGAATTGTATGGTTTCACATAATATCAAGAAACACATTTTTGTGGATGTAACCCTAGGGAGAGGGTGAACCATGTATATCTTATTGTCATGTGTGATTGATGTTGTGTTCTTTTACTTTCTGTTATTTTTTTATTGCATCATTGTGTTAGATCTGAGACATAGCTCGCACAGTAGGCCTAAAGGAGATAAAGAATAACTAGATCTATGTGTGTTTTTCCTTTGAATCCACTTGCATTTCCTCTGGTTGTAGACACATGTGTCCTACAACCCCCTATTGCTACTTCATGTGAGACTGCATCTGCTTCGAAGGTGTTGCCGAAAGGGCCAGTAGTTAGGGCTTGTCGGTGTGTTGTTAGAGTTGAACCCTGGGTCTGCCCTTATGCCAACAACACTCTTGTGAATGACGCATTTATGGTTCTTGTCAACCCCCCAACCACATATGGACCAGCTCCCAACTTGATTTTACCTTCAGATCTAAGAAAAATCCGAACGCAGGGTTGGTCAAGGACCAAAGGGTGCCCTAAAGGGCCCCTTGTTCACACTAAGAAGCAGTTGAATATTGCCTTGACGAAATGTTATAAATGGAGGCTATGGGTGCACTAATAAACCAAGATCTTCCTAGTATTGTCATGCTGCCTCAATTCTCCCTTGAGAATCCTCTTTTCTCCTGGGATCATTCTAGCATCATTGCAATAGACCATTCCACTCACCTCTTGATGGAATAGGCATTGATTTTCTTCATCATTTGCCATTTTTCTTCCATTGTAAGAAAATTTCTCCATTAGGGAACTCAAGAGCCCTCCCAAGGAGGAAGAGGGGACCCATAAATCCTCATTTTTCTCTACGGTGTTTTTCCAACTAATATAGTTATCCATTGGTGGCATAATCTTGGTCATTGGTTGATTGTTTATGGTTCTAAGTTTCTTATGCATTATAGTTTTTTATTCCCTTAGTTGTTTTAGTTTGTTTACTTGTTTGTTTCATGTGTTTGGCTTGTTTCATCCACTCACTAATATTTGTCTTGTCTAGCAGGCCCAAATAGGAATGCAAGTGCCATTGTTTTTCTCACCCAAGTGACGAAACAGGCACAATAGATTGGTGACCATACTGGGGAAAGGTATCAATTTCCACCCTATTTGGGCTTAAAGAGCACTTATTTTTAATCCATTTGTCTTGCAGGTACCAACACCGGCCCAACCTTACCTGTCAAAAGCCAAATTCGTAGCTGGAGGAGGAGAATTTCACTCAAAAATTCCCCCCCAAACACGTATTAGAAAGTGCATGAGTATTCTATCCCACAGATGTGTGTTGTGTGCCCAAGAGGCTGTGGTTCTCTATGCACTTTTCACCCACAGCGCCTATGTCATAATTGTAACCCGCGCACATTTCCAAATTTCAAAATTGTAAGGATTTTGTGATGATTTGAAGGCCCCTAGCCTTCAAAATTATTTCTTTCATGTAAATTGTAATGCTCATGCACTCCACTTAGACTCCTTTCCCATATGAAAGGTTAGCTAAACATAGGCACTTAGGGGGGTAAAAAGAACTAATTATTCTCCTATATTTCTTTGGTTGCCATGTGGATGGCTTGTTTGGTTTGTAAAATTTAAGTTGAGATCATTACTATCACATATAGAAAAACTTGCATTGGGACCGGAAATTAACTTTGATCATTGAGTATGCTCTTCTCTCGCACCATAGAGTGATCTTGAGAATTAGAAAGGTGGTTAAGGGGACATTTCATATCCCTTAACAAAAATCTTTAGGAGAGGCCAAAGCCACCCTTAGGGATCCTCTTAGTTTCATTTTGAAATCATCTTAAAATTGTAAGGGCCAATACAATTTGCAAACATACGATAGTTTCTTGAAATTGCTTTCTTAGTTTACATCACTAGGGGAGTTTAAAGATCAAAGTAATGGGCCCATACATGCTCACATGATTTCAATCTAAGATAGTTTTTCAAGCTTTCTTAGTATAAACAACATTAGGAAGTTTAAAGGATTGGTAAGGACCCATATGTCCACATGCTAGTTATTTAGGGATTTTAAAATTCTGCAAGGTTGTACCAATGAAACTTAGCAAGCTAGGTAACAAAGATTTGTAAGGACCATAGGAATTCCACATGTTGCAAATTCACACCTAACTTATTAAAATTTGGCACATTTTTTCACTTGCTCACACACAAAGTCACTCCTCACTCACATAATTTCCATCTTGAATTGTGGAGGTTGAAGTAGGTTTTCTCCAAAGGAATTCCTAAACATCCCACTACTTCTTTGGAAATTATCGACACCCACTTAATTCAAGCGAGATTGGTTCACACCCCCAATCTCTCAGCCCACCACATCTACATTTTTTCTAAAAAATCACTAAGTTTTCCTCCATGGGAGGTGCCAAAAGAATTTTTTTAGTCTAGGTAGGATCTCGAGGGTAGGCATCCAAATAACCCCCCATTATATAGTTCTCACATTTTCAAACATTAGAATTTGACAAATATGGAACTTTAAAAATCCTCCAAGTCAAGTGTTCCTACACCATAAGGCAGGGAGATACCCATGAAGGGTTGAAGGCCGAGGTCCATTTGTTCTTTGTGTACCCCCTTGAGTCACCCAACTCTTGGAAAGGATCCAGGTCGTGACCCATTTCTGAGGCCGAAAATATAAATGTCGCACATTGATCGAGGTACCTAGTGACCAAATTTAGGACATCTAACCAGGTGGAAATTGTGGGTTGCAATTGCACCTTGATCAAATTTTGTGTTGCTATTGGGAAATATCGCCATCTCTTTCAGGATATGCACCCTCTACCCCTCATTATAACTGATTATTTCATCATTCACCAACTCCTCATCCAATGGATTCAAACCCCACTGTTGAGTGCTCTTGGAAGGTCTAGTTCTATTTTGAGAGGAAGGACGATATGTCTTTTAGGACACGAGCATTTGTTTTATTTTGTTCCCCCACGTGAACAAAATCCACCTACCCACATGTATGCTTTTTTACAGTTGATTTGTGTATGATGCTCATTTGATTACACGCAATTATGAGTTATATTATCTTGTGAAGGCCCAAATTATACAAGTCTCTTTTTCATTTATTGCTCTCATCACCATTTTCACACATTCACTTTGCTAGTTGAACATCATAGGGGACCCACAAAATCCCCGTCACTCCAGACACTTGCAAAATCTCCCTCCTATTCTAGGAGGAGTTCCTAGTCTTGCCAAGTCACCGACTCAACCATCTCACACCCCCGTGCGTGTCACTATTTTGGGATCATATTTGTTTGGTTCCACTTTTCTTGGGTCCAATTCCCAAGGCCATCCATCCACTAGCTCTCCTTCACAAGGAGGCGGGGAGTAAACTTCTTCTCAATGGAGAAGTATAACCCCACCAAATCCCTCTCAAGGGTTAGGTCCAATACCTTCTCACACCATGGATGGAACTAACCCTCCACCAACTCCCCCCATGCCATACTTGGCATCTCTCAACATTATTTATTTGACTAAACTCACGAATGATCCCATTCTACATGACCCCACATGTCCCAATATGCCTACCGAGCTACCTTCAAATATTCCAAAATTTGAAGGAAAACCAGGGGAAGATCATGCCAACCATGTTATGACCTTCCACTTATGGTGCTCTTCAAACAACATCATGGATGAATCCATCCGCTTAATTTTATTTCAAAGAAAACTCACTGGTCCATCAGCCAAATGATACGTGGACGCAAAATTAGGGTCCCATGTGACTTTTGAATCCTTGGCCAAAGCCTTTTTGGCCTTTTCCCAACTACCAATTCATCATGACATTGGTTTAGAACTATTCTTCGAGTGCAAAAAAATCTCGGCTATGCATATGCCGACCACATCCATGAATGGCATCGGTGATGTAGTTTATGTAAGGAAGAAACCACCAAAGAGCAATGTCTCAATTAGTTTCTAAAATCACTCGTCTCTATACTTGCCAAAGATGTGGCATCCATCTTCCCCCAATATGAAGAGGAAGCCATCAGTAATTCCCAACAATTTGACCTCATTTATGCTCATTCAAGTTACTTATATATAGTATTACCTGACGCACCCAGACCCATACCATTTCGCCAGGACAAACCTAGAATGTCCCATGCTATGGATGGGCTTATTGGTACCACAACACACCACAACCTGTACAACCAACCACCACCCATGTATGGTGCACACCAATATCCACAATGATATGGAGGACCATCTTATTATCCTCCTCCCCCTTAACAACAACCATATCCTATTTCTCCCCCTCCACCCATGAGTGGACTCTTTCCAACACCCATGATGCGCCTAGCCTCTCAACCAAGTTCAAGTTCCCCTTCTACATCAATATATAACCTAGGCACTAGTGAAAGCGCTTCCCCTTCCTATGCGCCCTATGGATTTTTTCCACAAAACAATCCTTAATTTCCTTTTCCTAGTCCTCCACATGAAGTTGTTCCTCCACATGGACAACCACATGTCTGCATTAAATTTGTTCATTCCTCTCCCATTCAACAGCTTCATACTTTTGAACAGTTGAATATGGAAAATCTGACCCATCATTCGAATAATGCCAAGAAGAAAGGAAAAGACTGAAATAATAATAACCCGGGACTAGGTATAAACAGCCCCCAACAAAACCAACCTACTAGGGGAAACCAGAATCAAGGTAACCAAAACCCCCAAGGGGAAAATAACAACAAACGCTAAGGCAAGAATAATAACAATCTCTGGACGAAATTCCCTTGCGCTCTTTGCGATGACTATGAACATTATACTCACGATTGCCCCCAAATTGCCAACTTTAAAAGGATGAGAGAATCCATGAACACGCCACATCCTCCAACTCTACCTGCCCCTTAGCAAGCCCCACAATAGTATTTGCAAAATCCACCCCTAACCGTATTGAAAAACCCTATTCCACACCAAGGTTTTATGAATACCCAACAGAAGGTACATCATGCCCCACCACAAATGGGACAATATCAAAACCCAGAGCCCATCCACCCTGGAAATCCAGCGGATCACAATATCCTCCTCACTAGCGAAGAAGAAATTCTTCTACAAACATGTGGTCGTCAATACAGTGCACCCCCTTAATCTACTCCAACTACTTCATAAGAGGCTCCAGCTAAATCCTGACCACCCTTGATGATTCCATGCCTTAAGACTGACCCTACCATTTGTATCCCTTGCCTTCCGTTACGACGGAATGTCAATAACCCTTAGGCTAGGGCAACACACAATTATAGTCTCATCGATGACTTGGCGCAATCTCCTGCAACCATGCTTGTATTGGAGGTCCTCCAAACCTGTCCCAATCAATGAAAATCCTTACTTTCCACCTTGGGGGTAGTCGACCTAGCTGATACTAGACTCATCACATTTGATCTAGATAGCGGAGACCCATGTCTACCTGCTCTGGCAGATTTCCAGATACCAGCCAAGATTTGAAACATCACGGTTCATCAGTGTATCATCAATGAACTTGCATCCACATGCATCATGTCCAAAAATGTATGGCATAAAATTGGCTCCCATGAGCTAGTACCATCTACCATAACCTTGAGAACCTATGACGATTGACCATCCTCCCCTGAAGGGATCTTCAAAAATGTCCTCGTTGAACTCAGGGGAAAAACCATCCTCATCGACATTGAGGTTATCGACACTCCTCTTGATTACAATATCTTGTTTGGACATAGCTACATGTATGCTATGAAGGCAGTAGCCTCTTCTGTGTTTCAAACAATATTGATGCTCCCCCATAATGGGAAAATTGTCACCATTGACCAAATTACACATTACGAGCCTAACCACTCCGCCAACATCAATAACATCTTACCTCTTGTCTGCACTAGCTCAGATGCCTAGTCACTCATTGACATGGGCCCAAAAATTTTCAAAGAACCATCCTTGTTGGGGTCATACCATGGAGCACCACCTCTCATACACTCTTCATCACAAGTGTGTGTTGTATCTTCCAATGGAACTAACACCAGAGACACCATTCCTCCCACTGAGGCCTCTCCACACCTCGAAGTTCCACCAGTTGAAGAAATATCACCTTAGGACTTCCTTGAGAACTATACTACACCACTTATCCCTGAATTCCCCCTCCCCCAGGGGAAAATCCTGTTTTGGAAGACAATCCCTCAAGCCATTACTCGAATTCCCTTCTTTTACCCCCCACCAAGAGTTCAATCATTTCAGGTAGCCACGATGCTTACCCTTCCCAAAATGGTGCTCGCCATCCCTGTATGGTAACTACACCCACCCGTGATGGTTCCTCAACCATATATCTCTCCTCAGTTAGAGGGAATCTCGATGCAGATTCCAGTACTAGCTTCGGCCACGCCACCCTCACCCCCAATTGCCAACACCAATGCCACGACTGGGGGAAGATGGAAGAAGAAAGATCCCACAACTCCACTTCCTCCTTGATTTCAACCTCCTTGCGCACTATGAAAAAGAGAGGGACACCCCACCAACAGATGTCCTTCTCTTCCCGAATTACGCAATTTGATTCAACTCCCTCGAGAAATCACATTTCTTGTAACTTCACCAAGAACGTCTAGTACTACTACAATGTCCTCCACTATAGGCAATAAAAGGCTACGAACCAAATTTGTGTGTGCCATATGTTCATAATATGGCCACTACACTCATCATTGCCTAACTCTACCTCATTTTTGCCAGACACTAACATCAGTATGTCAAACCTTTCAGAAAGAGCCCTCTCCACCACCACTTTTGGGTACCCACATCACTGACATCCATTATGTCTCTACCTCAGTCCACAAATGAATGATATGCCCTTGCGCTCTCTGTGACTCACTTGCTCATTTCACATATCGATGTCCTTTAATTGTGGCATACATATGTAGTCATTCAATCCCTATTCAACCACATCCGACCACCTCACCACTGGTCCTTCCCTCTCTAGACACTGTTAACATCACCTCCCCTGAACYTGAGTCACTTCCCACCCCTCCATGGTTCATCGATAGACTGTYTGAGGATATCCCCCCAAATCTTCCCAATTTTTCGATTCATTTCCCATAGGAAGTCTTTCCCTCTACCAAAATTTATCACCCACAGTATCTAAACATTTGGTTTATGTCAAGCAATCCATTTCACCTAGTTTGTGATATCCCCTCTACATCTTCACCACTTGAGGATAATCACACTATAACAGTCACCCATGTCACCTCCTCGGATCCCTGTATTCTCTCATTTTCCATTGCGACAAAGATATCCTAGAGGAACTCACTACCCCCAATTGCCCATGGAACGCGCTCCATCACCGAGCGCTTTTTCTCTCACAAGAAGCCTTTGACCCTCCTATCCAAGCCTCCACATGCGCAATCCAAACCAAGGATTCTATTCCTTTAGGGAATATAGACTAGTTCAACAACCCTATCCCTACCCCAGATGATTTTGAAGAAGGAAACATGGCCAATGTCTCCCCCACCATAAAAATCAACATTTCCATCAAATCGAGAATCATAGAAGAAATCACCATTGGCGCCACATGCTCCCCTGAGGAACTCACAGCTTACAAAGATCTATTTCATGAATACAAGATATTTTTTCCTCGTCATATAGGGAGATGCCCATCCTCGATCCTTCTATAGTCGAAAATCGCATCGACACATGGCCAGATGTCGCCCCAGTCCGTCAAAAGCAACGCCCACTTGACCCATCCAAATATGCAGCTATCAAAGCCGAAATCAACAAGTTACACACTATTGGGTTCATTTATCCCATTGCGTATACCTCATGGGTTTCCAACCCCATCCCCGTTAACAAAAAACAAGCCATTATTCACATCTGCATTGACTTTCGTGATATCAACCATGCTTGTCCAAAAGACAAATTTCCAACCCCTTTCATCGACCAAATTATATATGACTGTGTCATCCACAAGGAATTGTCCTTCATGGATGGGTTCTTCGGCTACAATCAAATACAAATCCATCCAGCAAATCAGTATAAAACCTTTTTTACTACCCCATGGGGTAATTTCTCTTATCGTGTCATGCCTTTTAGACTCAAAAATGCAGGTGCTACATTTCAATGGCCCATGAATTATGTTTGCCATGATCTTGCTCGCATCATCCTCGCTTACCTGCACGACCTCACTACTCGATCCAAGAAAGAAACTCAATATTTAGATGACTTATGCATCATTTTTCAATGATGTCGCCAGTACAATATCCACTTGAACCCCCTCAAGTGTGTATTTTGCGTCATCGTCGGATGCCTTCTTGGGTTCATTGTCTCCCAACATGGCATCACGGTGGACACCCTCAAGGTCCAATATACCACATAAATTCCACCACCAAGGAATTTATGCCAACTGTATATCCTCCAGAGTAAAGCTAATGTTTTACGTCGCTTTGTCCCAGATTACACCACTCATGCACATGGATTCCTCCACCTATTGCTTCATGATATCCCATTCGATCAGATGTGTTATCCCCATTTTTTAGGGATAACTAGGAGATCATGTCTCGAGGCCCACAAGTCCTAAACATGGAGTATCGAGAGCAGGATTGACCTGAGCATGGCCTGGAGGGCCCATCCTTTTCTTCTTCCATCAGCTTTGTCTTGTTAGCAGCAGCAACATCCATCACCATCGGCTTGGTCTTGTNGCTCCTATCATAGCACCACTGTTTCATCTTATCTCCTGCTCATCTATCCCATTCCCCTTGTCTGGGCATTGGGTTGACCTATTTCTAGGATTGCACCTTATCATGTGGGAAGAAGGGGATAAAGGCCCAAAAGGTAAAAACAATTGGTAAAAGACAAAAACCCAGAAATAAAACCTCGAGATGCTTCGCCTAGGGATCCCTGAGAAGGTAGTAAAAAGCCTCTTAGCAAGAAATAAGAGGGACCTGGAAAATAACAAAACAAGACCTAGTCAGAGGATAAGGGGTCTCATCACGAGCCAACCTATTAGGTCTATGGGTACCTAACAGTATGACATTGCCACCATCTGGTTACCACGCCAGGGCAGTGACCTTTGGTTGCATGGCCAAGGGAAAGGGGGTCTCATCATGAGTCAGCCTTCTCATCTCTGTGAAAGTACTTGTGGGTAAAATTGTCATCTCTGGTCACCATGCCAAGGCAGTGTCCTCTGGTTATCCCTTGAATGAAAGAGAAAAAGAAGAAAAAAAAGCAAATAAAAGAATAAATCAAGAAAAATAATAAAGGCAAGAATGGGATTGGAAAAAATTCATCCATGATAGGTACAGCTCGCCTTCTACAAAGGCACCCATAGATAACATTATGAATCCTTGGCCCACACTACACCCACATGTCTGGAAATCCTCTAGCCACATCACCTCACTTACATGGCTTGGATGAAATCTTCCTGGAAACTTTCTTTTTCTTGTGGACACTAGCCCAACAGGACGTTTTGTCTTTTTGTCCAATCTTGTATTGTGGCTTTTTGTAATGTCTTTGAGCTATTGACTGATGTATTAGGGTTTTATGCATATGTTTAATAATATTTATAATGAGATGTGATTAACATTTCTATGATCCCGGTGACTGATGAGCCCATGGAGGGCGTAGCTTTTGATGTGAAGGACCATGCCCAGTGGACAAGTACCATTTGGACCGATACACATGGGGAGATGACCAGTTCAGACCTCCATGGGGATGAAGAACCCACCAGATGGATGTTGAAACCCCATCAGGGGGTACAGACAGGATGGACATGGATCGGTGCTTTTGCACCAAAGAGGAAGAGTACGTTCCATTAGAGGCACTCCGGCACGACTAGACCTAGGGGGAATGAACCCTTTTCAATGGAATGCTAGCCTTGGAATGATTAGGACGTCCCCATCTTCACCATGAAATCATCCAGCTTCATGGACACCTTTGGAGGTAGACTGGGCAGCAGTGGCACGTGTGTCATGTTGGAGAGGCCCCTAGAGGGCTAATGTTTTGCTCATGGATGTCTCATTTTCCCTAGAAAGGGCTAGTGCCTCCCTTGAAGGGGATTTTACTTTCTTTGCAGCTCAATTAGGGTTTTAATTTGACAATTTAATGTAAAAATTGTATTATTCTAGTATTTATTGATGAAGTGACATTACTGCTATTGCTATTTTGTAAACATTGACTTTGTCAACATTTACTTTTAATTGCTCATATTGAATATGAGATAGTCTTTAATATATATGAAGTACTAACCAGGATTTCATGTATCCGTTTCCTTGTTGTATTGTCTCAAGGAGGTTCTTTTCTTTTCTTTGGTTATACTTTATTATTGGTTGTTTAGCAGGGACTATCTGATTGGTGGTGATCTGTGAAAGGGGGAACTTGTTCTTTTCCTATTATCCTTTGCCCTTTCAAAACCCCAGGTCATTAGGGACGTCTCCCCTAGGCCTAGCCTCCCTAAATAGAAAGAGCCTTCCTATCGTGGTGACATTGGATGGGATAGGTTCCTGTCACACCAGTTTGGCCCTCTCCCTTATAGCCTTTTATCCTAGCTACAAACTGTGCGATAGCATTTTGGCACCGTTGTCGAGGAACACTGAGTGAATTCTTCTCAGACAACAAATCTTTTCGGTAAGCCTTGCCTGAGAGCCTTATCCTACAAGCTTAACTAGTGACTCCACTAGGGTGCTTTCCCTATTTCTTTGATAGTTTCAAGAAAACTATCTGGCGACTCCACTAATGACGAAGCCAACAATGACTTCACAATGGGATCCTGGGAATTAAAAGCCTTTAGACATGAGAAAAATCTCGGGATACCCAAGACAAATTCCCCTGATAGAAGGAAGATGGCTCCCTAGATTCACTGGTAGCGATGGGGAAAGAGTTGACTTTGATATGAATGATTTTAATTCTTATTTTGGACTCCATCCTGTCGATGATGATGCCGAAGATGTAGTGATGAAAATTTTTCCCACCACTCTTCACGGGAATGCTAAAAAATGGTATGATGATCTTCTCGATGCTAGCATCACCTCCATGAAACAGCTAGAAGAAGTATTTCTCAAAGAATGGGGCATAAAATTGGAAGAGATCCAAACATTGCTAAAAAGACTCCAGTGCACAAAACAAGCTAAAAATGAGACTGTTTGGAACTTCCGAAATAGATTTGAGGGTTTGTTGTACCAACTTCCTAGGGGCCATTACCCTAAGGAAAAGGACCTTGTGTATCTTTTTACGAATGCACTCTTGGTGCATTTGGGGTTTCTCCTGAGTAAAAAGAATCCAAAGACACTCCATGAAGCTGGTGACATGGCCTTACAAATTGATGAAAACATTTTCTTGTCCAGAACAAAAAACGTTTTTTCCCTAGGAAGCGAAATAAACGATTATGAAGATACCTTAGGTACTCTCAATTTGGAGAAGTTGGTTTCCCTTGAAACTTATACTGTTGATTTTCAAGAAGAAGGGAAACAAGTTATTGACCAACAGAAAACTAAGAGGAAATCTCTTGATGAGGTTTTACAAGAGCAAGGGATCATTGAAAACGCAGTAGAGGAGCTGAAACCTGAACAAGACATAAAAAAATCAACATGTGCTCCTCCTCCTGATGAAGCAGTCCACAAGATTTTTTCACCTGTACAACAACAAGACGATGAGGTTAGTTTCTTCCCTTTTCAAGATTTCGATGATACTTTGTTCCTTGATTCAGAGAGTGAAGGAGAAATGGAATCCTTGAACAAAGTAAATATTCCTTATTGTACTCTTGAAGACAAAGGGGCAATCCATGAGGATGAAACAATAACGCATGCTGGAAACACCAAAGTCCTCGAAACTCCTGCACAAGAAGAAATAGTAAGTTATCCTCCTCCCCAAAATTTTGATAATTTTCTACCTCGTGATTTAGAGGAGGAGATGGATGAGCATATGAGTGTTTTAAATCCTCCATGCTATGATACTGATATTGACATAGTTGATATTGATGAGTTCATACATGTTCGAAGACGTAAGTGGGATGTAAATGGTTTTGGTATGGACCCCATTTATGATATTGAGAATCATTCCCAATTGTTTCTTTTACAGTTATCACAACAGATTATCTTTGATTTTGATCAGTGGCAACAGGGAGATGATATATTTACCAATGCTACCCAAACTCCCAAGGTTGACCTAGTACCCTGTTTTATTGATGATTTTTAGTCTTACCTTGAGTGTTTTGAAGAGTATTCCTCCAAGAACTTGGATTCATTCTATCGGTTTTTGATAGGAGTAAGAACATTGTTTGCCTAAAGAAGGATTCTTGTGACCTTTTTCTCCAACCATCTGTTATTACTTTACCTTGCTATTTCATTAAAGGTGTAGTTGGGAATTGTAGCTTCTGCTTTGAGTTTCCTCTAAAGAAAACCCGAGAATCAAAGGGTTGGTTGAAAACTACAAATTTCAGTCTATCATCTCAGATTTTCAATCTTTCCTTGAGGATTTTCCAGTCATCTGATACATCTTTGTCAATCCCTTCCCAGACCTCAGAGTATGAGAATGTCCTAGGTAGTCAGTTTTCCGACCCTTTGAGTCAATGTTCTAAACCTTGGACTTTTCATAACCCCTTCCTGAAGTGGGTTGAGTACTTTCCTCCAAGATTGACTTGGCATAATTTTATCCCTCCCACCTGCCTCCACGAGTTAGACTTTGTGATTCTCGATGATCTGATACATGTTCTAACCCATGTTATTTTTGTGCTTGACTTATCACTATTTTGGTTTATGATGAAGCACAAAGACAGGTACCATCGGATGTTGTTGGATTGGCTTCACTAGTTGTTTGACTACACCAACATTCAGCCAACAGGTAAGTATAGATAAGTACTTCACTTTATATTCGCATTTATGATTTCTTTATTTATGTATCTATATGTATGTTCGGGTGGAATTACCACCCCATTTTTGTTACTGATGTCCCTATCGAGATTGAGCAAGTTTGTAGGTTATGACAGAGATGTTGAGGTTCTCATGCGCTCTATGGTGAGCACATGTCCCTAAGTTGAAGCCATATGTTATCCCCATTTTTTAGGGATAACTAGGAGATCATGTCTCGAGGCCCACAGGTCCTAGACATGGAGTACCGAGAGCAGGATTGACCTGAGAATGGCCCGGAGGGCCCATCCTTTTATTCTTCCATCAGCTTTGTCTTGTCAGCAGCAATAACATCCATCACCATCGGCTTGGTCTTGTATCAGAAGAGGTTCTTTCTCCATGAGGTAATTGGTCCAGGTATCATGGTTTGTTTCACTTTTGATCATTGAAACCTTTAAATATATGCATCTGATTCATTTTATCTCTAACAACTGCTTGGATCTTACATTGGCCCACTTGACCATGCTTGGGGAGATTGACAGGGTGCCCTAGCAATCCTGTGCCCATAGGTCTTGGTTTTCCACTGGGGGAATTTTTGAAAAGTCATCGTCCACTCCTATCATAGCACCACTATTTCACCTTATCTCTCGCTCATTTATCCCATTCCCCTTGTTTGGGAATTGGGTTGACCTGTTTGTAGGATTGCACCTTATCTCGTGGGAAGAAGGGGCTAAAGGTCCAGAAGGTAAAAGCAACTGGTAAAAGACAAAATCCTAGACATAAAACCTCGAGATGCTTCGCCCAGGGATCCCTGAGAAGGTAGTAAAATCCTCTTAGCAAGAAACAAGAGGGACCCCGAAAATAACAAAACAAGACCTAGTCAGAGGATAGGGAGTCTCATCACGAGCTAGCCTATTAGGTCCATGCTTACCTAACAATATGACATTGCCACCATCTGGTTACCACACCAGGGCAGTGACCTTTGGTTGCATGGCCCACAGATAACATTATGCATCCTTGGCCCACACTGCACCCACATGTCTGGACTTCCCATAGCCACATCACCTCACTTACATGGCTTGGATGAAATCTTCCTGGAAACTTTCCTTTTCTTATGGACGCTAGACTAATAGGACGTTTTGTCTTTCTCTCCAATCTTGTATTGTAGGTTTTTGTAATGTATTTGAGATACTGACTGATGTATTAGGGTTTTATGCATATGTTTAATAATATGGATGATGAGATGTGATTAACATTGCTATGATCCCGGTGATTGATAAGCCCATGGAGGGCATAGCTTTTGATGTGAAGGACAATTCCCAATGGACAGGTACCATTTGGACTGGTACACATGGGGAGATGACCAGTTCGGACCTCCATGGGGCTGAAGAGCCCACCAGATGGATGTTGAGACCCCATCAGGGGGTAGAGACAGGATGGACATGGATCGGGGCTTTTTCACCGAAAAGGAAGAGAACGTTCCATCAGAGGCACTCCGGCATGAGTAGACCTAGAGAGAATGACCCCTTTTCAGTGGAACGCTAGCCTTGGAAGGCTTAGGAAGTCCCCATCTTCACCATGACATCATCCAAATTCATGGACACCTTTGGAGGCAGACTGGGCAGCAGTTGCACGTGTGGCATGTTGGAGAGGCCCCTAGGGGGCTAACGTTTTGCTCCTGGATGTATCATTTTCCCTAGAAAGGGATAGTGCCTCCCTTGAAGGGGATTTTACTCCCTTTGCAGCTCAATTAGGGTTTTAATTTGACAATTTAATGTAAAAACATTATTATTTTGGTATTATGGCCTTGTCGGCCTTTTTATAACCTAAAAAGTAAAATTAGGTCATTGATACACTATATATTGAGGGTTTTGACTCTCATTTTATCATCATCTTTCACTCACTCATTAGTGAGGTCTGATTTTAGCGCCCTATTGGGGTTTTTGGCTGAACTAAGTGATGTGCACTTGTTGAAGGAAGAGATTTTTTGGCATTTATGGTGTTTCTCTTGAAGGAAGGTGTTACAACTAGGGTTTGCATGGTTATTTATTCATGATTTGTAAGTATTTTTCTGCAAAACTTCTTGATTGAATGGTTGTAGTTTGATTTCTTGCATCTATTTATAAATATTGTTGAATCAAAACCCAAGGGGACAAACACACAAGTAGGTTGTTGTCTCATGTCCCATGATAGAGAAGCCTTAAGCCATTGAAGAGGAAAACGAGAGCCTAGCCATAGCTACACTCCTTTTTCTTTCTTCCTTATGCTATCCATACCCTTTTGAGCCAAGAAGAGTGAGACGTCCCTGACCTAATATTACTACACCAAGGTCGTACTGTTCTAGGGTTTGTTGATAGGCCTTGCTCTAGCAACACCTCCCTGAACAAAACCTCTTATCTTGGTCTATTTTCCTGTTTTTGGGCTAGCCATTTACCGAGAAAGAGGAGAGAGCACGAGGCCTTTATTTTGCAACACCGGAGTGAGCCTCTCTTCCCTAGGGTTCTACTTTTAAGGCCCTGCTCTAGTAGCACCTTGAAAATTTTCCCTCCGGTCCTTTGAAATCTCTTTCCCTTCAACTCTTGCGTCCATCATTTATTGACTCCTTTAACCCTTACGGACTGATATCCAGCCTCCAGCGTTGAAGTGAAATCAAATCCAAACACTCTCGAACTTATTTTAAACTGAAACCCTAACTACACTAACCCTAAGTTGTTGACGTCATCATTGAATATTTTATCTTTATTGCAGCAACGTTTTGACTTTTGAGTAATTGAATGATACTTGTAGGCATTAATTGAGTTAAGAAGTTATTTTTTATATTTAATGTTGTATCATTCAAGCATTTATTGATGAAGTGATGTTAATGCCATTACTATTTTGTAAACATTGACTTCGTCAACATTTAATTTTAAATTGCTCATATTGAATATCAGATAATCTTTAACATATATGAAGTACTAACCAAGATTACATGTATCAGTTTCCTTGTTGTATTGTCTCAAGCAGGTGCTTTTATTTTCTTTGGTTATACTTTATTATTGGTTGTTTAGCCAGGGCTATCTGATTGGCAGTGATCTGTGAAAGGGGGAACTTGTCCCTGTCCTATTATCCTTTGCCCTTTCAAAATCCCAGGTTACTGGGGACATCTCCCTTGGGCCTAGCCTCCCTAAAAAGAAATAACCTACCCATCGAGGTGACATTGTGTGGGATAGGTTCCTGTTACGCCAGTTTGGCCTTCTACCTTATAGCCTTTACTCCTAGCTACAAATTGTGCGATAACATTTTCATGGTCATTGTCTCATGTCCCCTGATAGAGAAGCCTTAAGCCATTGAAGAGGAAAAAGAGAGCCTAGCCATAGCTACACTCCTTAATCTTTCTTCCTTATGCTAGTCATACCTTTCTGAGCCAAGAAGAGTGAGACGTCCCTGACCTAGGCTTACTACACCAGGGTCGTATTGTTCTAGGGTTTGTTGATAGGCCTTGCTCTAGCAACACCTCCCTCAGAAAAACCTCTTGTCTTGGTCTATTTTTCTTGTTTTTGGGCTAGTCGTTTGTTGGGAAGGAGGAGAGAGCACGAGGCCTTGCTTTTGAAACACTGGAGTGAGTCTCTCTCCCCTAGGGTTCCTCTTTTAAGGCCTTGCTCTAGCAACACCTTGAAACTTTTCCCTCTAGTCCTTTGAAATCTCTTTCCCTTCAACTCTTGTGTCCATCATTTATTGACTCCTTTAACCCTTAGGCACTAATCTCCAGCCTCCAGCGTTGAAGTGAAATCAAATACAAGCACTCTCAAACCTTTTGAAATTGAAACCCTAACTATACTAACCCTAGCCTAGACTAACCTACTAACCCTAAGTTGTTGACGTCATCTTTGAATATTTCATATTTATTGCAACAACGTTTTACTTTATGAGCAATTTAATGGTTGTTGAAGGCATTAATTGAGTTAAAAAGTGATTTGTTATATTGAATATTGTATCATTCTAGTATTTATTGGTGAAGTGACATTACTGCTATTGTTATTTTGTAAACATTGACTTCGTCAACATTTACTTTTAATTGCTCATATTGGATATCAAATAGTCTTTAATATATATGAAGTACTAACCAAGATTGCACGTATCAGTTTCCTTGTTGTATTGTCTCAAGCAGGTGTTTTTCTTTTCTTTGGTTATACTTTATTATTGGCTGTTTAGCCGAGACTATCTGATTGGTAGTGATTTGTGAAAGGGGGAACTTGTTCTTGTCCTATTATCCTTAACCCTTTCAACACCCCAGGTCACTGGGGATGTCTCGCCTGGCCCTAGCCTCCCTAAATAGAAAGATCCTTCCCATCATGGTGACATTGGGTGGGATAGGTTCCTGTTACGCCAGTTTGGCCCTCTACCTTATAGCCTTTTATCCTAGCTACAAACTATGCAATAACAGGATGAACATGCTCAAAACGCTTTTGATGATTTAAAAGTGGTCCTATCCAACGCCCCGTTGATTAGTCCTCCAGACTATGATCGTGACTACATCCTCTACTTGTCTTCCTCAGCCATCTTAGTAGTAGGAGTCCTCGTCCAACTAGGTGATGATGGGTAGGAACATGTTATTTACTAGATCAGTAAAAATATTTCAGGACCACCCCTGAAATACAATCATGATGAAAAACTAGCCTTTGTAGTTTTTCTCGAAGTTCAGAAACTATGTCACTATATCTTGCTTCGCATAGACAAAGTCATAGCAGATTCCAACCCCATGCAGTACTTTCTTATTCGACGATAGATTAATGGAAAATTTGCCCGATGGACCATCATCCTCTTGGAATACGACCTAGAATTATCAACTCCCAAAAGCAAGAAAGCACTCATTCTCTCCAAACTCATTACTACATTTCCCTCAGACGCAAAAGCATCACCTGTCAATACATATTTTTCCGATAAACACCTCTTCTTCATCCCCTCGGATGACCCCTGGTATGACGACCTTCTCGTCTACCTTCGGACAAAGAATGTTGGGTCTCATCTCTCTTGAAGTGATCATCGATGCATTCACCATCAGGGCCCTCGGTACCTCCTCATTAGTGACATCTTGTACCAACGTGGGGTCGACACCATCCTCCTTCAATGTCTGGCTATTGAAGAAGCCGATAAATTCTTGAAGTATTTCTATAGTGGTTCTTACAGCGACCACCTCTCAGGTATGTACACCACCCGAAAAATCATTCGAGCAGGATACTTTTGGCCCACATTGTTTCATGAATACATCCATGTTGTCAAGAGATGTGACACATGCCATCTCTATGCAAACAAAGCACGAGTGCCACCCACTCTTTTACATCTAGTCATCACTGTCAGCCCCTTCTGCAAATGGGGCATAGACTTTATGACTTGCAATCCTCTATCAAGTAATGGACACAAGTACATAGTCATGGAAGTAGATTACTTTACCAAATGGGTTGAAACCATGCCTACCTTCAATAATATCATTGACACAAAAACGTGTTTTTTCTTCAACCACGTCATTACATGTTTCGAAATTCCACTACAATTAGTATCTGATCACGGCAAGCACTTCGAGAATGAGATCTTTGCAGAACTCTCCTCAAAGTTAGGCTTCTCCCATGAGTTTTCCTCCCCATACTACCCTCAGTCCAATGGGCAGCTTGAGGTTGTCAACAAAGTCCTCAAAACCATGCTACAACGTACTGTCAACAAACATAAGACCAACTGGCGTCATTTTTTTTTTTCAACATTATGGGCATATCGCAAGGTAGTCAAAACTGCCACTAGTTTTACACCATTCCACTTAGTCCATGGGATTGAAGCCACCCTCCCCATCGAGTGCGAAATTTCCACGAGATCAAGGTCCCTCCATCTACATAGTCACGTTCCCTAGGTCACCATCTGAACTCGGCCCCGGGGGAGCATTTTTCTCACGTCATGTCCAGGTCTGCATGCTCATATTAAAAAATTATCAAATAGTTGTTATATGTTCTTTATAATCAGATATTGTTCACGTCGGGTATTCAGATTTAATGTGTGCATGTACTTGTTCATCACAAACATCACAACCCCTTCAGGTATATGTTCGACACTGGCATGTAATCATTCCCTCTGAATCTCAATTGCATCTTCCAGTCACACCCTCCGACATTCACCTTTAGGGTCCCTACATCCTGCTCTGCAGTACCGCCACCTCTACTACATTTTCGATACTGTCACCCGACAACACTCTCCCCTACATGAGTTGTTCCATTCATAGTTCCCATTGGCACTTTGAAACTCATGCTTCTTTCACCCTCTAGGGATAGGAGTCCCGATAGTATTATGCACTCCTGAGAATAAGCCACATGTTTCTTCTCATCATCTTGCTAGATTTCCCAATGGACTCCCAGGCTATCTCATCTCGGTTCTATTTTTTTTTTTTGTAAGTAAGAAGTATATATATTAAGTGCCTTCCAGAAGCAAAGTTGAGGAGCAAAATACAAAGATGTTCATGCTGAGGTTACTGGACTGCCCCAACAGAGGGGAAACCAGTCCAGCTAACCCAAGAGTCCCCATAATTTAACAGATCTATTGTTCACCATCTAAACATAAAAGTTCACATCTAAGACTTTACCGACTAAGACTTCCCCATATGCTAAAGAAAAAAAGTTAACAGATAAACTGTTGACCATCTGAGACTGGAGGACTGACAAGACTATAGAACTAGACACCTGGAGAGTAGTCTAGCCACTTGGCCTGGAGATCCTCTGGCCATGGCTCCTCCTCCACATACGTAGGTTGATCTGCCCAGAGCTTTCCATCTTTCACGTTGCCCGCAGTGTCATCGTCCTTGCTCTCTCGCGCTACGTCCTGACCTGCATCTGTCTCTGCACCTGGCTCCTCCATTGGAACAGCCTCGGTTGGGCTTGAGGAGAGAGCGTCCTGCATAGAAGAGAGAGTCTGAAGGAAGAGCTCCACTTTGGCGTCTGTATCTTGAAGGTAGTATTTGAGGTCCTCCACCCCCTGGAGGATACCAAAAACCAGATTGTAAAGGGCAGCCAGACTATCTCAAATCTGCGCAGTAGTGAAGGAGTCATGGATATGATGCCCAGCCCCCCTAGATGCATGGTGAGGGTGCTCATCGAAATCTGTATGGCCCAGGGGGTCGAGGGTGGACGTGGGGACAGAGGGATTCACCGGAGGGCTAAGAAGGTGCCGCTGGGGAGAGCTTGGCGACCTGGGCACCATTGCCATGCAATTGAACTGCGAGTCCATCGGGCCATGAGAGGAGGCTGAGAAGTGATCAGACTGGATATGAGGGGAGGAGCAAGGGGAGACTGAGGGTCGACGAGGCTTCCAAGGCGAGCCCCTCCTCGGTCTTCCCCTTGGACGAGTCATGGGTTGGCTAGTGCGTCGAGCTGAGGCAGTCCAGAGCACCCAGTGGGGATGAGAGGTCAGAGAGTAAGCAAGGGCGAGCTCGAACCAGAGTATTCGAGCAGGGTCACACCATTGCAGCTACAGAGCGAGCTCTGCGGGAAACCAACGGAGGCGAATGACCAGCATTGTGAGCCACACCATACCAAAATGCCAAACGGGAAGGAGGCCTGCGTTAATGCCCCTTCGCATCACAGTTAAGTCTAATTAATCATCGAGGAGGGTGGCGGGCTGCGGCACGAGCCCTTCACGTGGATTTGTGCCCTGGTGGATGCTGCCAGCTTCCTCAATTCTCCACGTAGAGCGCACTAACACCCCATCCGGGGTCATCTCGGTTCTATTTTGACTGCACCTCTACAGTATCATTAAACCTCCATTTCATCCATAATCAGTTTTCCCATCTGCATATTTCCCTCCATTCATTTACCTCATACAAAAACCCACCCATGGGGACCCCACCCTCCACTAGTTCTCTTCACAACTTGTGTCCTCATAGGCCAAGCCATCTCGCACTAGGGCACCCATTTCTGCATCTGTACACTCATCCCAAATTATTCTTTATTTATTTGGTAATTGTAAAAATCCTTTGTTTCCAACACTTACTTAGATTTTTGTCATCACCTTTGATGACCTTCTTTTCCCAACAATGCAACCCATGTTGCCCTTGGTTGGGGCATCCACTCTATTACACATTATTTTCATCACCCTAATGAACATTAATGATGTAAACCTATCCTTTGTCTTTAGAAGGATCAGTGGCCCGAATTCCTGAAGAAAGAAGGGAGAAGAACTTTTCTTAAGAGAAGAAGTTGTATTTTACTTTGTAAAAACCCTATTAAGGAGGACTGTCACACCTTGCCTTATGCTAGGGGTGCAACGATCCCATATCGTTGCATGCTACACTTAATCTGGCCTGCGACGTCACCACACTCTGCTCAGTTATTAGGGTGCGATGATTTTCGTACATGGGAAAAATGCGCATATTTCCCATGCTTCTAGAAGGAGAATCTTCTTTGGTGAGGTGGCCTCTGATCGGTTTGGATCTTACTTGATTTTATGATTTAGTGGGATCATCCTAACCTCCTCACCTTATCCTCTTCAGCTTATAAAAGAAGAGGATCTCTCATAACATAGTTACCAACTTAATGAGAACTGTGACCTCAAAGCGAGAAATCTAGCCCAAAAACCCCATATGTTTGCAGAAAATACATCAAAATCAACCCCCAAATCAAAAAGTGGTGCTACCGGTAGCACCATGTTTTAAAATGGGGTCAAAATTACAACATTTTTCAAACATGGGCTTCAAAACTTAGATAGTAGCTTAGAAAAAACTTAAAATCAACACCTAAAAACAAATAAGATGTTTTTGAATTATTTTTTTCTTTTCAAAACGTTAAATTTTGAGATCATTTGAAATCGTATTTTTATCACTTGGTACCATTAAAATGAAAACCTCAAAATCAACCATCGAATTGAAAAGTACTACTGCTAGTAGCACCCATTCTAAAATTGGGGTATGAAAATGACACATTTTTATAATGTGGTAAAAGAACGCATCATTACTATAAACAAAATCATAAAAGAAACCCTTAAATGTTTACTTTTTAAATGTTATTATCAGGCAATGCACAAGGTAATACATAATGCCATGAAAATATCACAATATACTTTAAAAATTCAACATCACTTTTTAATATTTTTTTACTTTTAATAATAAAACAGTAAATACAAGTTACATTGAATGAAACATAAACAATTTCTTAAAAG
>JASDQU010372126.1:35585-47610 GCA_032191745.1 Picea mariana | reverse complement strand
ATATTTCTACTATATTAGGTGAGATATACCTTAAACTAGCCCCTAAATCAATCAAAATGGAAATTGGTTGTTTATTCAACATACCTTCTACTTCCACCATGGAAGCTTCATGATCTTCCTGTATGTTTTCCAAGGCTACACTAATATTTGGTGTGCTCCTTTTCATTTCACCAACCTTTGTTTCTTCATGAAATGTATGTATGATGTTGTTGTTCTTTCTCCTGTGAGGAAAATATTTGAAATAATGTGGTTCCCCACACTCCTAACATTTCATTAGTTCTTTTTGGAAAGTTTATTTGTTATAAAAGGTTCTTGGTTTTTTGTTTCTATTTTTCAGATGGGTTATAAGGTTTATTACTTTGGTAATAATTTCCCTGAAACCCTTTAACAATTTTATTATTGAAAATTTTTCTCCCTTTCCTTCATGGATCAAACCTTTCAACCTTCTTGCCCTTCCAATTTTTAGTATTTTCATTTATGTTCTTATATTGTTCAAAGTATAATTTATCCTTATGCACAAATTCCTCTAAAGTCTTAGGATTATCAAACTCAATCCTATCTTTATATGATGAAGGTAAACAACTCAAGAAGCATTGTATCTTTGGTTTTTCATCAATAATTAGGTACATAGCGTAATAGACTTAGAAATTTGTTGAAATTTTTTTTCATAGTTAGATTTCCCAATTTTAATTCATAAAATTCTTTAGCCTTTCCTTCATCATATTGTTCTGACAAATATTGTTTCTTAAAATATCTTTTAAAGGTATTCCAAATGATTTTACATTCTTTAATATTCTTTACTATCTTTACATCTTGTCACCAAATATCTGCCTTGTCAGAAATTATAGATGGTCATTCATGCCTTAAGTTCACTTGAGTAATTATATATATGAAAGTAATTTTGCATTCCATAAATCCAGGCTTTCGCCTCTTCTCCTGTTTCATTTTCACCATTAAATATTCGGGGTTTCATCTTTTTAAACTATCCCATAATTTCATCATGAATATTATGTTTCTTTTTAATTCTCTGTTTATTATCACCAGTGTCTTCACTTGAAGTTTCAATCTTCCATTCACTATTCTCAGTTTCGTTAAAGACGTATCTTTTCTCTGATTCAATATGTTTGAATTTTCTAGTTTTTTTCTCATGTTGATCTATCGTGGAATTACTAGAATTTTGTCCTTTATTTATGTCAGAATTTTGATTACACAATTTTTATAACAATATTGCATTGAGTTCTTCATGTGTCTTTAAAATGCGCTCATTATCTACCTTAACAGTTTGCAATTCTTCTCTTAGATTCGCTACTGTTTGGATTATTGTCTATTGTCTCTTCTTTCATTCAAATTAACCCAAATATTCCCATCACTATTATTTCCCTGTTCAAGAATTTATGGTGAATTATGATGTGATTCATCTTTAGGTAGAATAGGTACTTTTTTCATCTTCCTTGCGATAATTTTTTTTTTCTTCCTAGAGGTAAGAAGAAAATATAACAATAACAAATTCGTTTTCAGTGATTGAGCCTGTAAAGGCAAACTTTTGTTCCTATAGCTATGATATTGTTCGGTCAGATACCCTCTTAATTACCCATTTTTTTTTGTTTTTACTACATACATAAACTTTCCATGGAGTTATGATTACGATGTAAATATACATTTTCATATATTGATCTATAAATTTTATAAATTTATATGTAAAGCTTATAACTTCATCTTTACTTAATAACTAACATGTAGCAATAATACCATTCTTTCTAGAAATACAAATTATAGATTTCTTTCCTTATAATTGTAACATTTCTCATCTATGTCTACTCTATAATTTGGTGAGTTTAATCATGAGTTAGTCATTCTATATATACCCTTGTGAAAATTTCCATAGATTAGGTATTATAGGAAGGGACTTGATATTTCTTATCCTTCTTAACGAAACTTTATTTGGAACTTATCAACATATTTAGAAATGTATAACCATATGGGTTGGGGTTTAAATGTTATAACTTAACGTCGTAGCATAGCATGGTAAATTGTCTTTATTGAAAGTGATATGGGTATGATAATAACCATTAAACCCATGATTGGTGATAACACACATACTTAATTGGTCGTGAATACCACATCATACGGGTCCCTATCTTATCTCCAGTTGTCCCAGGGTTGAACTGTGGAAAATCATATTTAAACCGCATCTAATCTTGATATGTGTGATCCTATACTAATGCTAGTTGTCTAGGGTTTTTTCGGGAATTTAGACCTTTATGAAAATACCCATGTTTTCATTCATTTGTTCAACTACAATTGGGAAAAATGCATCTCTGCAACTTAAACGAGGTTTTGGTTCATTTTCATGGTGTCTTTCCTGTGGATATGGGTTTGATTCATGGTTATATTCTTTAACAGAGTATTTCTGTTCGATTCATGACACTGTTCTTGTAACTTGACAGAGGATTTGGGTTTGGCTCTGTTCTTTGAACTTGACAGAGGATTTGGGTTCAGATTTGTTCTTGAACATGAAAGAGTATTTGGGGTTCAAATTTGATGTAGGAGCATTGTCATCAATGTTCAATCAGGCCAAGTGGAGGACAACTTAGCACCTAGCGTGCACATTTGAACTGTTTTGGATCTCGAGGAGAGCGTGTCATTTACTGTTTTGAAAGTAATGAAATTTAAATCCCTTTAATGTTTTGAGGCTTGATTCATTGTGTGAAATCGCAAGAGATTTCAATCAGCTTAATTAGATAAAGGATTGTACAAAATTAGAGCATCGACTCATATCTGGGCTGAAATTATCCATTTATTGTAATAATCCTTAGTGGTATAATTCTTTGATTGTGATGTGAAATCACTAGAGTAGTTAGTAGAAAGGCTCGAGAAGTGCCTCCATGTATAAATGTATGTAATCTATGCCCAAAAGAGGCTACTGAGAATTGTTATTTTATGCATAAGATTATTGTAATTGTTGTTGAAGCTTATTGTGAGTGTTTCCAAAGAAAGAAGCTGAGATTTGCAAGAACACTTTGTAAATGTTTTGCTAAAGGAATATAATAAAGGAGGATTTCTTTCAAACTCTGAATTTTCATATCTATGAGATAATTCGGTATTGTTGTGTTATTTGATTTTTGTGTTTTATATGCATGTGTGCACATTTTATAGTTGAATGAATGAACTTGTGATGTTCTATAAGTTTCAATTGTTTCTCTTCTGAAAAATGGATGCAAGGAGTGCATAGTGGCCATGCAAGGGATGCGAACACAAAGTCATCCAGACACAATATATAAGGAGAGATAGCGTGAAGTATTTTAGAGCGAGTGAAAGGAGTGCACATATAATAATATGAGTATAAAATCTCAAGAAGACATATGCAAGGCGTGAACAGGTCCAACACATAGTGAAGTGTTGAAAGATTCTCAAGGAATTCGAGTGAAAGGACTGCGCAGGAGGATTTTCTAAAAATGTTCATGTTTCGAGTTTCAGTGAAGCGTAAGGTGTGTGCCAAAGGCTCAAATAACTTAGATTGATAAGTCTCAAGAGGGATAGAAAACACAATCCTTTGGAGTAAGAACCCTTTCATTTTCAAGGTTGAGTGGACGAGACCCACTCGAGGAGGAGTCATATCTTTCTCATCCACCAGATCTAGGAAATTAGCATGGGTGATAACCATTGAAGTCCTTTGAACTTCACGTATTTATAAGTTTTTGAGTGTGTTTCATGGAGGAGAGTTGTGTGTGTTCACCTCTCAGAATTCCCAAAGTCCAGAGTCCTCGAGAGGATCATAGTCATCGACTACTAGAGAGGTGTAGGTTGTTGATCTAGGAGCCCTTCAGAGGTTCACCAATTTGACATTCAGTTTATTTGCATGGTTTTTGGGTCAGGACTCTCCAATACCGGAGTCCCAGAACCCCTATGTACCGTTGATTCATGGTTTGTAACAAAGATCATCGATCCCTCCATTTTTTTGGATGTTTGTGAGTTCAAAATTCGGGAGGAACGTTGTGTGTTGTTGTTGGAGCCCTTAGATCCCAGAGCCCTGAAATCCCAAATCCTTCTCTAAGTCAAAAGCTATCCCATGGTTTTGGCCTCAGGGCACGTGGAATACTTAGCTGGATTATTAGGACCCTCACAGATGTGATTTTGCATGCAAGGATAATGGAAAAGACCCATGGATAAGGAATTAGAGGGTTCAACAAGAACACGAGAGCTTATTTGACCCCTTAGTGTTGACAATCCTAGACTCAGAGGTCACACGATCCCCAACAGGATGTGCGGGTTTGTACCAAGTGGTATTAGAGCCCAAATAAATTTTTGTGTTAAAGAAGATTTGGAACCATGCCGCCACGAATATGCAGAGATAGACCAGTGGTCAATGTAGACATGGAAGAGGAGCTGAGACAAATCTATACAAGGTTGGATGCCATTTAGACAACACAAATAAGAGAACCTTATGTTGGTGACATCAGTGAAAGTGAAAATGAAGATGTCGAAGAAGAAGAAGTTTCATGAGAACAAGAAGCAGAGGAGTGGCTACTGAGAGATATTGTCAAGCTCAGAACCAGAGCCAAAATAGAGGTCCCGATGTATGAAGAAAATTTTAATGTGGAAGAACTGCTTTACTAGTTAAGTTCTTTAGATAAGTACTTTGATTATGAGATGATTGATGATGAGAAAAAGGTAGATCATGTTGTGACCATATTGAAGGTACATGGAGTGTTATGGTGGGATGAATTGCAAGATGACAGAAGGAGCAAAGGTAAGTCTAAAATTAAGAACTGTGATAGGATGGTAGTTAAACCGAAGACTAAGTTCATACCCAAGGATCATAAATCAAATATGTTCAACAAGTAACATAATCTATGATAGAGAGGTTTGTCGGTGAAAGAGTACACCAAGGAGTTTTACAAACTGAACATAAGAGAAGGACATAGGGAAAATGATGAAGAGAAACTCGCTAGGTACATTAATGGCCTGAGATATCAAATCAAGGATGATATTAGCATGATGAAAATGAGAACTTTGGAAGATGCTTATCAGGTATCCCTGAAGGCATATGAAAAGTTGGCAAGGAAGAAGAGTCAAGGGAACATAGGAAAGAGTCCTAACATAAGAAAAAGAACGGTCAAAGAAAAGTTCCAGAAGCCCAGAGCAGAAGCTGGAAGATATCACGGTCAGAGAGATAGAGGAGGAAGTTCTAGAGGAGGAAACTATGGAGGAATAAACTATTTTCCTAGAGGAATATGAAGAGGCAGAGGTGGAGAAGTGAAGTGTTGTGTCTATGGAAAAATAAGACACATGTATTGGGAATGTCCCGAGAGGAAGAGTATAGGAGGTGGAGAAGCTCACATTTCTAAAGCGCAAAAGATAAATGTGGAGAGAGAGGTGAAGGAAGAATAAGCAGAAGAAGGAAGATCACTCATGATGAGGAAATTACTTGTAAAACTAGAGAAATATGCATGAGAACCAATCCATAGGAACAATTTGTTCAAAACTGCTTGCAAGACCAGAGATAGGGTATGCAAGGTGATTATAGAGAGTGGAAATACTAATAACTTGGTATTCACAAAGATGGTGGAAAAGATAAACCTAGAGACAACTGCACATCTGAATCCATACAAGGTGTTGTGGTTGCAGAAAGGACATCAAGTCATGGTAATTTGACAATGTAAGGTTGAGTTTAAGATAGGTGGTTATAGAGAGGAATTTCTATGTGATGTTATACATATGGATGTTTTTCATTTTTTCTTGGGAAAACCATGTCAATATGACAGGAATGTCATACATGATGAGAGGAATAACACTTATACCCTTGAGAATAATGTGTGTAAACATATGTTCCTACTAATAGAATATAAAGGAATCAAGGAGGAAGCTAGTCCAAGTATACTTCTCATGAGTGGGAAGGAACTCCTGAAAGAAGTCAAGAAGGAATAGGAAATGCAATTTGTTGTTGTAGGTAAGTCAAGAGTCATCCTTACAAGCACTTCTATGAATGATTTTCCTAAAGAAGTCCAACAGTTATTGGATGAGTTTGTTGATATTGTGGTGGATTAGTTACCTCACTCTTTACCACTCATCGGGAGTATCATTTGTTGAAGATTGCAGCTATGTGAGACATTCTCTAGCTTACAAACCCAATATATGTTGATCATTGCAGCTATGTGAGATATTCTCCATCTTACAAACATAAGAGAAATCCTTTGAGAGTGGTGTGTGGTTCCTATATGAGACAGAGTAGGAACACAGTGATGGAATGCTCCTTACAGGGAGTTAAGAAGAACTCCAGATGATTCTCCTATGTAACGCAGTGAGAAAGGATATCTACAGAGTTGGATGCGCATGTGGCTGAGCACAAGGTGAACGTGTGAAATCCCAAAGTGTTGGGTACATCATCATGAGAACATAAATGAAGATGATGTATTAGACTCCTATGAGAAGAATATTTGAAGAGAAACTCCAGATGACTCTCCTGTGTAATGCAATGGGAAAGAAGATCTTTTGAGTGGACATGCTTGTGGACGAGCATAGGTTAACGTGATCCTAGTGGCTGAGCACTAGTGAAGAAGTGGTTCTTATGTGTAATTCATTGATCTAGGTATGTGGACATCCCTATGGATGTGCCCCTATTGAATGAGCACTAGTAGGTTGATAAGATCCCCTGATATATTGTTCAAGAGTCATACCTACATATAACCCTAATTGTAATGTAAAGGGTACAGGTTGTCCCCACCTTAATGTGACTGGTAATTAATGTAAAGGATAATTAATGTAGTTAATATTAATTATATTATAATCTAGTGAGGCCAGCATTGTTGTGCCAATAGAAACTTATATTGACAGGCTCATTCTAGTATAAGTAAAGGTAAATTCCCCATTGAGGAATCATATCTTTCACATGAGTTTGGAAATTTTAGCAAGTACACCTTCTTGGGAAAAGTGCGCACCTATCTTGGGCGCTAGTATTCCAGGGTTTGGGCATCCTCTTGTGTGCTAGGTTTTATTGGTGGTGAAGGTCTTTCTATTGAAGAATATAGAAAAGGATTTTGGTTGGGTTTTCTTCCCTTTTTGAGAAGGGTTTCCCAAGATACTTCTTGTGTTTTTTGCATGGTGTTTCTTCTTGTGATCTTGGTTGTTGCAACATTATTGGTTATGGTTAACTGAAATGCTAAAATGAGATGAAATTCATGCTTAACCTTTATTATTTAAAACTCAACATGGTATCAGATCATAGGTCTTGAAGAACCCATTGCAAAAGCCACAAGCTTTTACCAATCACCCCCCTTCTGTTGCAGTTTTGTACGACCCTCCTACGGTTCCCATAAATTACGTATGTTTCTCTTATTTTGGGTGTTTTATCCACTAAAACTTGGACTTTGAGGACATTTTTGGCTTAGGAGAGTACTTCCTTTTCTAGCATACCTCCAGATATTCTCAAAAAGAAATTTTGAACATTTTGAAATTTTGGACCTAGGGTTTCTAGGGTTTCGCTAATTTCTACAGAAATTTCAGAATTAGAGTATCTACAAATCATTGAAGGATATTTTCAACTCACCAGTGTTCTCCTATATTTCAAATGCTTATTTTTGGTAGCCATAATTCCAACAAAACCTAAAAGTTCTATCCTTGACTAGCCGTTAGGTTTCCTAGCCTAGTTGACAAGGGTTTGTGAAGAATCTAAAATTATGATGAACATACCTATGATGGAAGATAATCTTGATGGATCAAGAAACTTCAAGTTCCTAGAAGACAACACTTCAGAGGAGAACTTATTGTGGGTGATACAAAAAGATGACACTATGACTACCCTCTTCATGAAGATGTCAAGAGGATAGAGACCATCCAAGTGCCATTGGATAAATCATATCAACACCCTCAGGAATTCACTTGTATATATATATTATTTGTATCATTATCATGAGAGAAATTGCAGGAGGAAGGAACCCTATTCCCTAAGTCATGGATCTAGAATGATCTTAGTGTATTCATAAGAACAACACACCAGAAGTGAGGACCCCAGGTTTGATTGTTGTATTTGGCATTCCTCTAACCTATATTTCTAAATTTTTCTACATTACAAGTAGGTGTTGTAGCTGTAACAACAATCCTTAATTTGTTTTGATTCTATAAATGTACTCAGTATTCTCCTTTAGTGGATATTCTTGTTTTGGTTCCTCTTGTTTTGTTGTTCCAGACGAGTTAACAACAAAGGAATATGTTTATCCTTCAGAGGGAGCGACTTGACTCAAATGGAGTCAAAACTATTTTTAAAAAAAAGAAGGAAGAAGAATAGAACTATCATTGAGGAAACCAATGCAATAATGTATGATCATGATCCTTATGTGATTCTATGGGAAGAAGCATGCATGAAACAATATATTTTAAGAACAATAGTCCTCACCATACTTTGAAAAAAATAACTCCCAAGTAAGCCTTCACTGGAGTAAAGCCTGAGATTGAACACTTCAAGATATTTGGGTACCTAGTGTATTTTCATGTACCCAAAGAGAATAAGTTCAAGCTATATCCTTTAGAAAGAAAGGATACAGTGAATCTTCAAATACATTCCAGATAGACATCCCTAGTCATAGACAGATTGAGATAAGCAGAGACATTGTCCTTGAAGAAGAGATAGTCTTTCAAAGATCCAGAGAATCTCATATGGATATTGATAGTAAGACAATACTTTCTCCCCCTTTTGTAGTTCAGATGGAGACAAATATTATTCCAGTTGATCCAGTTTCTCTAGTTGATATGTTCGGAGATATTGTAGTATCGCATAAAAGGCCTACCTAGACTCACTCTGCAAGAGGAAGAGAAACATACAAGCCTCTCAAGAAACATCCCGAGAAAGAAAAATATATTTTCGAGATATCCTTCAATCATGAACCACTTCATTGATGGCGAGACTCCTTGTCTTAGAGAAGCAACAAGAGAACATGTATGGCAAGATTCCATAACAGAGGAATACCAGTATATCTTAAAGAATGATGTATAAAATATTATTCAGGGACCAGAAGGGAAGTCTTTGGTAACTTCCAAGTGGATCTATTAGATCAAGCATGCAGTTGATGGAAGTGTCGAGAAATACAAAATGATATCTATAGAAAGAAGTTTCTAAGAAACAGAGGGAGTTGTCTCTGATGAGACACTCGATCCTGTAAAATCGATACACTTCCATATGTAATACCATCCATGAGTTGGAAACTATATCAGATATATAGATTCTTGATGAGTTTGGATTTCAGCAAGAGTGTTGAACCTATATTATTACACTGTTGGTGACGAGAGCCTGATTTTGATGACTTATTCAGAAATCCTTGTTGTTGGATACAAGTAATCCTTGAATTCTGAATTCAACATGAATAATCTGAGTATGATGCACTACTTATTGGGACAAAAATTATGAAAGAGGATCGATGAGATTTTCTTGAGTCAAGGAAAATATATAGTGAAAATATTAAAGAAGTTCAGTATGATAGAATGAAAAATCCACCATGATGGATTTGATGAAAAATATTGATGATGATTCAGACGAGACTGATCCACAAATGATTGGATCAATGATATATCTGGTTAACACCAGACTTGATTCATGCCATGTAGTGAATGTGCTTAGTCATTTCATGAGTCAACTGAGACATAAAACAACAAAACATGTATTGAGATATATATGAGGCATAGTTGGATATGGCCTGAGATATGCCTCGAGTGTGAACTTGAGTTTGTAGGACATGCCGATTCAGATTGAGTATAAAGTATAGTGGAATGAAAGAGCACATTCGGTTTTTGTTCTACCGTGAAGTGTGTCATGGTTTCGTGATGCAGCAGGAAACAAAACTTTGTGCTCTTGAGTGCCACAAAGGAAGAGTACATAACATCGAGTGTGTGAAGCAATGTGCATTCATAAGCTTCTGACAAATTTATTTGACCATGAGATGGATCCTATGATGATAACCAAGAGCCATTTGTAAAGCTCCTTGAGAACCCATTGTTTCCTGATGGATAGAAACATGATGAGATGAAATATCCTTATATCAATTATATGATGTAGAGGAAAATCATACACATGCAGTACCTTGATACACATGAGAAGATTGCAGACATCTTCACCAAAATAACTTGGTGAGGAATGCCTCCCTATTTGAGAGGGAGTGTTGATGACTCCATCCAAGACAAAGTTGAAAGTACATCTGTGTGAGACTTGGCATGATGAAGAATGACTCCCTATCTGAGAGGGAGTGTTGATGATTGCATCTATGTGAGACATTCTCTAGCTTAAAAATCTTGGAGATGTTGATCATTATAGGTATGTGATATATTCTCGAGCTTACAAACCTGAGAGAAATACTATGAGAGGGGTGTGTGGTTCCTAATTGAGATAGAGAAGGAACATATTGATGGCCTCCTTCTTATAGGGAGTTGAGAAGAACTCCATAAGATTCTTCTATGTAACGCAGTGAGAAAGGAGATATGCAGAGTTGGACATGTCTATGGCTGAGCATAAGGTGAACGTGTTAAATCCCAAAGTGTTGGGTGCATCACCATGAGAACATAAATGAAGATGATGTATTAGAATCCTCTAAGTAGAAGAGTTGATGAGAAAATCCAAATGAATTTCTTGTGTAATGCAGCGGGAAAGAAGATAAGTTGAGTGGACGTGCTTGTACGAGCACAGTTGAATGTGATTCTAGTGGCTGAGCACTAGTAAAAAAGTAGTTCTTCTGTGTAATGTAGTGAGCCAGAGATGTGGAAATACCTATGGATGCAACCCTAGGGGATGAGCACTAGTAGGTGTATAAGATACCTTGCTATATTTTTCAAGAGTCATACCTGCATGTAACCCTAATTGTAATGTAAAGGGTACAGGTTGGCCCCACCTTAATGTGACTAGTAATTAATGTAAAAGATAATTAATCTAGTTAATATTAATTATATTATAAGCTAGTGAGGTTGGCCCTATTGTGCCAATAGGTAGTTTTGTTGACAGGATCAGTCTAGTATAAGTAAAGGTGAATTCCCCATTAAGGAATCATATATTTCACATCAGTTTGGAAATTTCAGCAAGTACACCTTCTTGGGAAAAGTGCACAAGTCTCTTGGGAACTAGTATTCCAGGGTTTGAGCACCCTCTTGTGTGCTAGGTTTTACTAGTGGTTAAGGTATTTGTCTTGAAGAATATAGAAAAGGATTTTGGTTGGGTTTTCTTCCCTTATTAAGAAGGGTTTCCCAAGATACTTCTTGTGTTCTTATGCATGGTGTTTCTTCTTGTGATCTTGGTTGCTGCAACGTTATTGGTTATGGTTAAGTTAAATGCTAAAATGAAATGGTTATGAGACCCTGATTTCAAGGTATCTTATGAAGAATGTGGGAACCTTTTACTAAGGGACATAAATCAATGGATGGAGTATCTAATTCAAGGTGGACTATTATTCAAAGGAAGTCAGTTGTGTATCCAAAAATTCTCGATGAGGGATAATTTTCTAAAGGAGAAACATAGTGGTGGATTGGATGGACACTTTGGACATGATAAAACATATGAAATTTTGAATTATATATATTATTGGCCACGCATGAGGTCTAATGTTAATAAATTTGTAGACAAGTGCATAATCTGCCAATATGAAAAAGGAAAGGAACATAACAATGTATTGTATCAACCACTGTCTATTCTAGACAGGTCATGGGATGATATAATTATGGAATTTGTTCTGGGATTTCCAAGAAACCAAAGAGGAAATGATTCAATCCTCGTAGTGGTTGATAGATTTTTGAAAATGGCACATTTCACACCATGTCAAAGAACTAGCGATGCTACTCACATGGATAATTTATTTTTCAAGGAAATTGTGAGATTGTAGGGGTTGCCGAGGAGCATAGTTTCAGACATAGATACAAAATTTGTGGGACACTTTTGGAGGAATTTGTGGAAGAAGTTGGGGACAATTGTTTCTTTTAGTTTAGCACACATCATCAAACTGATGGGTCAATTTTTTTCCAAAGAAGAGTTTGCATATAATGAATCACTGAATAG
>JASDQU010372125.1:66098-85630 GCA_032191745.1 Picea mariana | reverse complement strand
AGATGCCGACTAGGAAAATGAAGCAAAGATCCAGAAGCATGGACAGACCGTGCGAGAGCTCATGGACAGGATCCCATGAAAATTTTCAAGCGAGGGAGTATGATGCAGGAGCATCACAAACATCAAGCGAGCGTGGGGCAGGCGCCAATGCATTTTGGCACATGATAAAATTATTTGAATGTTTTTGAAGTGAATACGCCAAAATTAAATGAAACAATTAAGGAAGGGCGTAGTTCCATATTGTAAACAGACCTTGAGCGTCTCACTCTCATCTATATTAGGTGAAGGCATTTATGTTATTGAATGTAAGTAGGTAGAATTGAATTCCTAGATTAGATAGTTTTAGGAGCCAGAGGGAAAACGGATATAGACACCCTCACTTGTATTATTGTAACAATTAGCTACATTATGAGAAGAGAGCACAGGAGAGTAGAAGCAGAGAGCTGTGTAGATTAAACCCCATGTACAGAAGTTCTGGATTAATACAAAGATCTTTAGTTCAAACTCATGGTGTCTAATTGATTTCTTTGTTGCACATGCTGATTTATACATGTTTGTTTACCCTCTGTTATGCATTTTTCTTTGCTGCGTGAATGTATGATTTCATATTGAATGTCTAAACTCTAAAGAGAGGGAGAGCAAAGAATGAGTTTCAATTGTTTCTCTGTCTGAGAAAGAGTTTTCCTGCAAGGAGTGTAGTGAAATTGTCCTCAAGGTGTGCGTAGATAGAAGTCAGAGTTTTTCTCTGGAAGCTCAAGAGAGATAAAACTGTTCTCATTCTCACAGAAGTGCAAGTCAATCACAGGAGCCATGCAAAGTGAGCGTTGGCTAAGAAGAGTCTCAGGGTTTGCAACCTAATTGAAATTGTGGAAATACTGCTGTCGCAGAGAGTGCATAGAGTCGAAGAATTCAATACTTGGAAGTATTGAAGAGTTTCCACAAGGAGTGCATGCAGGAGTCTTCTTGAAGGCTTGAGTTGTCGAAGAAAAGCTCAAAGGAATTTGTGCCTTAAAGCATTGAAAGGAGGTGCAACGATATCATTTCGCGGGTGGACATGTTTTGTGAAAGAACACTTTGTTCATTTCATAGGAATCGTTAAGGAGGAATTCGACGATCGAAATTCTCCGTGGAGAATTCACAAGGTTCTGAGAACCATCATATATTACATAGGAGCAATGAAGTTACGGTCGAGAGAAATCAGACCGTTGGATCACTCGTGGAATTCATTTCAGGGTTTTGGGAGTTGAAAGGTCGAGACCTTTGCACCAAGATTAGAGAGATCACAAAAGGAGAAGTCACAAAATCGTGAAAGGAATCTGAGTTGTCCGATTGGAAGGACACGTGTCACAAGATCACCCGTATCGGGGATTCGGGCATCAGAGATTAGAAGGAGAAGTTTTCAACTTCGCGAGTGGAGAAGCTATGAAGTAATCCAAGCCATCCATCAGAGGAGGAGAGGTGTCAGAGATCAAAGGATCTCGTGAACTCGGAGGTTCGCCGGGTGAGAACCCAAAAGTTTGGGTGCTCAGAATTGTGAGAAGCGAAGTCATGAAGTGTTGAGAGCCAACATGAGGGACATGTGGCAGAACTTCACAGTGGACCTAGGAATTGAACCAGCAGACACGCGTCACACATTTGGAGGAGTCAACACCCTGTTGACCTCTCTCATCTCGAGGACTCGAGAGAAAAGGGAATGAAGGTTCGAGCCCTCGACTCGCGAAGTCACGAAAAGAGAGAACGAGAGGAGGAAAGTCAAATCTCGTCTCTCAAGGGTTCGGGAAAGAAAAGGGGCAAGGCTCGACGTTTGAACTCAAGAAGGCGCGAGAGGTGAAAGGTGCTAGTGCTTAGCCTAGCTAACGGTCATGCAAGGAGGGCGCTGATGAAAGGGGAGCCATAACCATTTTGCGGTCTCGGGTATCATGGAATTGGAGGAGGAAGGCTCGGAGTTTCAACTCGTGAAATCACAAACCGCGAAAAAGAACCTGTGGATCGATTTGAAGGGGGATTCCAAGAGAGAATCTGAAAGAGCCGATCCAACTCGAGGGCATATACAATGATCCTGTGAGCGGATCTCAGTCCCGAGGGGCCGATAGGGTCTGCATCACTATGTAGACTTGTCATTCCTTTTTTATGAATCCAGAGATAAAAATACATATTTTTCCACATATACTTGCCATATCTACTATACAACATGTGTATATGCAGGATGCTCCAGTACAACCTGCGTACATTAGGATTTGTGCCAGAAAATACAAAAATGAAGTCAGGCTTCCATGTCACGACGAGAGATCTCTGATCCTTCGCCTTCCATATACTGGAAACATTTTGACTCGGCCCTTCAGGTACATTTTGAAGGATATAAGAGCACAATTCTGAGCTTTGGAAAAGAAGAGAAAACATTCAACTTTGACATCAAAGTTACTCTGGAGAAATTACTTCATATTGAGTCTGGATCCCTTTGTCCGTCAAGTTTGAACATAGTGTTCAACCCCCAATATCTTTCCCTAACGTTGAGAGAACCTCATTGTCTCTTTTATATGAGCTTTCCTTTGGTGGAGGATTAAAGTGGTGGAGGCCTAGTTGGAAGGAACTTGGTTTCTTGGTTTCAAACCGTGCCGACACGGAAGTCTGTAATGTTTTCTCTTCCGCTGATCATTTGTTAATAGAAATACTCATTTCTCGTCCAATTGGTATCGTGCAAATATATGATTATTATCCATGGGCATATTTGTAATGTTTATTAATGGATTATGCTATCTAATGTGCTAACCCCTTTATATTATCACTATATACATTCTTTGCTTGTTTGTAGAGAACTTGTTGCAGGTACAAAGATTTGGGTCAAAGTACTCAACAGTGGAACATCATTAAACGTTGGAACGAGGTAGGATTCTTTCTTATCTCGCTTGCATATTGGTTTATATAAAATATGTTGGAATTGAGTAGATTTCTATAGTCATACCTGTCTATTGTGGTTTACCCTGGCCATAGAGAGTTTTTCCCTCATAACAGAGAATCCTATCATATGAAACCACATAAAGAATGGTTATGTGAATATGAAATATATGATGGGGGTGATGTGTTCTTGGGGGACGACTAGACAACCATAATTGTCAGATGGGGAAGAGTCTCGTTGAAACTGCATGATGGGAGGAAAAGAACCCTTCTAGGTGTGCTACACATTCTGGGTTTGGAAAAAACCTCATAATTGTTAGTAAGATGAGTGATACAGGTTTGCTTACTCTACTTTAGAATTATTTGTGCAAGATGGTCAGAGGTGCGATGGTATTAATGAAATGAGTTCAGATTGGTACCTTGTATAAGTTATTAGGGAATGTTGACTCGACTGGATGCAAAAACATCGAGTTATGCAAAGCAGAGGTATGGTCGAATGTTTTTCTGAATTTGGTTTAGAAGTCAAGTTTTGTAAACATTGCATATATGGAAAACAATTTCGTGTTTGGTTCCTATCTCAAGCGACATGGGAAAATGGGATTCTAGAGATGGTGCATAGTGATGTGTTTTTCCCAATTACAGTGCCTTCATTTGGTGTATCCTTGTATTATGTCTCCTTCATAGATTCTTTTTCCAGGAAGATGTGGATATATTTATTGAGGAAGAACTCAAAGGTTTTTGAGATATTTAAGGAGCTTAAATCTCTTGTTGAAAACTAGACAGAGAAGAGAATTAAAGTGCTGAGAATTGAAAATGGTGTTGAATTTTGTGGAAATCAATTGGATCAGTTATGTAAGTAGTGTGGCATAGCATACCAAAAATAAACACCATATACTCCACATGAAATGGAGTTGCCGAGAGAATGAACATAATGTTTATGGATAAGGAGAGTAGCAATCTCAATGGTGTTGGGCTCGCACAATAATTCTAGGTGGAGGAAGTTGACACTACAAGGTATCTGGTAAATATGTCTCTTTAGTTGACACTAGTCAACACGAGTCCAAATGAGGTATGGTCTGGTAAGAAGCCCTCGGTGGAAAATCTCAAAGTCTTTGGTTGTGATGCATTTGTGCATGTTCCCAAGGGAAAGAGGAGCAAGATAGACAAGAAGGAAGTCAAATGTATTTTCATCAGATACAAATAAAGGATGAAAGGATATAAGCTCTGGGATCCTACATTAAGGAAAATAGTGTACAATTGAGATGTGGTATTTAGAGATTTCAGAGGTAAGTCCGAACCCGAGGAAGCTATTCAGACTAAGAATAATCCTGATATGGTATGGGTTGAACTAGGGAATGAAGAATATGATTTAGATGAGTCAAATGAATATGAGGAAGAGGTGGAACACTTAAATCCGATGATAAGGAGGCCACAAAGAACAAGAAAACCAATGGAAAGGTATATTTCTCTTGAATTTCATTCAACATTTGTTTTAACTGCCATCGATGATGATCCTAATTCAGTCGGTGAGGCAGTCGACTCGAAAGAGGGGAAACTATGGAATTATGCCATGGTAGAAGAGATGGAATCCTTGTAAAATAATGAGACATGGGATTTATTCAAGTTACCTAGTGGAATAAAGTGTGTTAGTAGTTTGTGGGTGTTCAAAAAGAAGATGAAATGTCGCAAGGCAAGTCGATAAGTTCAAAGATAGACTGGTAGCAAAATGATATTCCCAAGTCGAGGGAGTCGAATTCAATTATATTTTTTCCCTGTTGAAAATGTAACTTCCACTAGAGTACTAATGTCTCTCACTGTATAATTTGATCTAGAGATAGAACAAATGGATAAGAAGACAATGTTCCTACATGGGGACCTAGAAGAAGAAATTTACATGAAACATCCTGAAGGATTTGTAGTACAGGGGAAATCAAGAGCTGGTATGCTAACTCAAAATATCCCTTTATGGTATAAAGCAATCACCAAGGATGTGGTACCAGAAGTTTGACACTTACATCCTTAGTTTTGGATTTGTGAGAAGCAAAGTTGATCACTACATATATTCCAAGGAAGAAGGTATGTGTTTCATATATGTATCTTTGTATGTTGATGCCATGTTTCTAATTGGAAACAACATGCATGCAATAAAGGAGGTGAAGAAGCATCTATCCTCCAAGTTAGAGTTGAAGAATCTCGGTGAAGATAAATTCATTATGGGAATGGATATTAAGAGAGATCAAGCAACTAGAAAGATCAGGTTGAATCAGACGAAGTATATTGAACAGTTCTGAAACAATTCAACATGCAGGATTGGAAACCGATGAATTTTCCAATTCCTATGGGAGAAAGCATTAATGTTGAACATTGTCCAAAGATAGAGGAATAAATAGAGGAAATGGAACATGCTCCCTATGCAAGTGCATTTGGTATTCTAATGTATGCGATGGACTACACTCGAGCATAAATTTCCCATGCAGTGGGAGTGTTGAGCAGGTACATTTCGACACCTGGAAAGGATCACTAGACAAATTTCAAGAGAATATTCATGTATTTTTGTGGAATGAAGGACTATTATATATGCTACCAAGGAAAATCTAGAGGTGACATAGGTAAATTAGATGTACATGGCTTTGTAGAGGCCAACTGGGTTGGAGATGTTGATCGACAGAGGTTGACTAGTGGATATATCTTCAAGATGTTCAATGGAGAAATAAGATGGATGAGTAAGTAACAAGAGTTCATATCCTTGTTGACAACAGAATTTGAATACATGGCGGCCACTCATGGAAGAAAAGAAGCAGTATGGCTTGCAAGGTTTTGTTCAGGAATAAAATTTGAGCAGAGATCCATGAAGGTAAGTTGTGACAGTGAAAGTGCAATATTTTTGGCAAATAACCCTACTTATCACTAAAAGAATAAGCACATTGATGTATAATACCATTTTGTAAGAGACATGGTGAAAAGTAACAAGGTGTTGTTGGAGAAATTAGACACATTGGAAAAGATAGTAGACTCTTTGACCAAGTCTATGAGTGTTGTGAAGTTCTCTTGGTTTAGCGAGGCAATGGGAATTGTTTCCCTTGGTCTGTGAATGAAATTTCAGGAATCTCTTGTTTTAGGAAATAAGACAACAAGTCTGAGAATGTTTTTTTGTTATATTCTTTGCAGTGAAATTCTACTTGAGGTGAATCGACTGACGATCGGAGTCAAGGTGGATTGACAATAGGTCGAAGTTGAGGTATATCAAAAACAAGTCAAAGGTCGAGGGAGTCGACTCGGTAAAGTTGAAGTCAAAGATATTGGTGGTAAGTCAACTGACAAGAGGTCAAAGTGCGGGCATTAGATGACTGACTAGAGACCGGATGGAGGTCAACTAGTAAACCCAACTTGGATTCAACTGTAACAGGATCCAGGGATTTTTAGGATTTGTAGCTAATGATATTCATGGATCTGTAACCATTTTTGCACACCAATCTTTAGGTTTTTTCCTATTGTAAATCCTATAAAGAGGCATTTTGTAAGGCCATAAAGGTTGTTGATGTAAGTTAATCATAGCATGAACTTTTGCAGATTACTACATGTGTAAGCGTAGGTTGTTGGTCATGCATTTGTAGGTTGAAGTGTCTACATGGTTGTTCTTTCCTTTGAAAGAGGGTTTAATGTTGATTGTGTCTTAGGTGTACCAAGTTTAGACATGTAACCTTTTATTTTGAATGAATAAGAAAAGAAAAAAGAAAAATGTTCGAAGGAATGTTGGTTTTCCCGGTTAAGGGTTTCCCAGGTAAAATATCTGTGTATTGTGTGATTTCTTGTGTCATTTGTGTTCTTTATTAACTTTTTCTTCTCTTCTATTAGGATTAGTGTGGAAATGTCTCCCATTTCCTGAAAATTTTGTGCTATAGCCAATTTATCATTCAATAACTGGAGAACTTCTTCTTCATGCTCTATGTTGTCATCTATTGATTGAACCTTCACCTTTCCTCTAAAACAAGGATTATTTCAAGGATGGAAATTTATTTTTAAATTTAGAAACCTTGGTGAATCTTGCTAATCCTTCGTATGCCAACTATAAAATGTTTGGCAATATTTTTGTAAAAATATTCAAATTTCTAAGGATTTTATATAGTTTGTATAAAATTTTGGTGATTTTTAAGGTAAAATGATTTTATCCTGTAGAGTTTGGGAGAATCATTTTTAGAATAGTGAATCCTTTTTTGGTAAAAAAGTTGGAAAATCAGGCCATCAATGAAATTTATCCCCTAAAATCATCCCTTCTTCCAAAGGTGATGTGATGGATGGGGATGATAACCATAAAGTGTCATACATGTGTAAATTTTTGATGAAGTATGGAAGGATGTATTTTACCACCATTTTTCCAAAAGAAACCACTTGATCCATTGTGTCTTTTTATTAGACACAAAGCAAAAAATATACTCTTATAGAAGTTTATTCACAATACCAGTTCACCCATCAGACTAAAGTTCGTAAGAAGAGTAATGAGGCAATTCACAATCCAAACAAAAAAATAATTAAATCTAAAAGATACCATTGAAAATTTTATTTCCATCCCTTACAATAATCTTGGGGATTCCATGCAGCTTCTCAACTCTTCCATGAATGTTGTAGTTATTTTACCATCTTTGAAAGGTTGAGAAAGAGAGAAAAAAAAGCATATTTCATAAGCCAATCCACCACTACCATGATGAGATTCTTTCCTTTGAACATTGGTATAATTTTAATAAAATATACTATGACCTCTTCCCAAAATTGACTTGGTATAACTAATGGTTGTAGAAGACCTGAGGTTTGTATTGTCTCTCCCTTATTCTATTGGAATTATAAACATTCAATGACAAAATTTTGAGCATCAATTTCAAAGCCTTCCGAGAAAATATCCTTCTTAGTCCTATGGTAAGTTTTCAGGAACCTTCAATGTCCTCCTATAGGATACGTGTGCAATTCCAAAAAGATCTTTCATTTGAGTTTGGAATTCTTTCATAAATATAGACAATTTTGATACCACAATGAATCAACCTTCAACACAAATTTATCTAATGAACTTAGGTCCTCTTGTAGTTGTTGAATGATATTTCATTCCTTATTGATTTCATTCTATCCTTTATTGATCCACTCCATCATATTTCATAATGGAAATAGCACACGTTAATCCCTATATGTCTTCTTCTTTCCTTAAACGTGCATCTACCACAACTTTTTTTTATTATTATTTAAAATTTCAAAGTCATACCCTAGAACACTTTAGACCCATTTTTGTTACTATTCTAATGATAATTATTGTTCCAAGAAGTACTTGAGACTATCCTTATTTGTTTTTACCTTGAAGTGTATTCCTATTAGGTAAGGGCACCATTTCCTAATTCCATGGAGTATGGCCAAAATTTCCTTTTCATAAATGGGTTTGGGTAAGTTGTTTCCTTTAGGATGGTTTCTTTTAAATAGAGGGACCTTCCTTATTGCATTAAAATTGGATTAATGACATGCCTTGAAGCATCACAATCCACACTATAAGTTTTTATGAACTTAGGTGTGTCTTGGACATGAGTTGTAAACATAGGTTCCTTAAGTTTTTCAAAAGATTTGGGTGCTTGTTGAGTCCAATATAATGTCCCCATTTTCAATGAGTTATTAAAAGTGCTTCTATTTGACTAGAATTCTTGACAATATCACGTCAATCCTAATAATTTCCTAAGAGTATTGAAGGTTTGGGGAATTGGTCATTCCATCATACCTTTAATTTTTTTAGGGTCCTCTTTAACACCTTCATGAGATACAAATGACCTGGATATTCCTCTTCTTGAATCCAAAAGGAGCACTTGGAAGTATTTTCATTTAGTTGTTTCTCCTATAGTAGTTATCATATGATGCGAACATGTTGAACATTCCCTTCCAAAGATTTGTTGTATATTAATATATCTCCAAAAAATACTAACACAAATTGTATGAGGAGAGGTTTAAAAATAGAATTCATCAAGATTTAAAGTGTGGAAGGTGCTTTAGTAAGGCCAAATGGCATCACCAAAAACACATAATGACCTTCATGTGTTCCAATGACTATTTTGGGGATGTCTTCTCACCTCATATTAATTTGATTATATCCAAATGATGATTGAACTTCATAAAGAAAAATTATCCTTCCAATTTATCTAATAATTCATTAATGATAGGAATATGAAACTTATCTTTAATGGTAATCTTGTTGAGATATATATAATCTAGACACATACACCATGAAGCTTCCATTTTGAATCCATCACCACCAGTGAAGAGAAATCACTTTGAATAAGTTGAATGTTGGTACCTTTTAATATTTATTGAACCATACATTCAATCTCATTCTTTTTTGAATATGGGTACCTATAAGGTCTAATGTTAGGTTGCACACTTCCTTGTTTCTCATGATCTTGAGAAGGATAAAGACCCTAGGCATCTGTCCAACTTCCTTGGAATGATTTTCAATGACTTTTTGGAGATCTAAAATAATAGAGGTTATATATATTTGAACATATAGCAATCAAAATTGTGCAATTATACCATGGTGTGCCATTTTAGAAATTTTTTCATGCTTAAAGATCATAACTTTAGAGAGTTTCTGCTAGATAACTTTGAGTTCAATTTCCTTGATTTCTTAAGAGAAACTCATGAAAATTTCCTAAAAACTAATATCCAATGTCTCCAATGATTGTAACCATTGGGCCTTTAATACAACATCAACACCACCCATTTGGATTGCAATAATCAGACTCTATAGTGAATACTTCAAAAAGTCAACCTCCGATAATCAATATTGTGGTTCCTTTGAATAACAATCCCTCCCACATATATCTTACTGTTCAGATACTTCCACATAGTTATATTTTTTTTTGTAAGATAAAGTTTGGTATTACCTCAAAAATTCAATCCATACATAATTGTGGAGGGTTTGGTAGTTGGTCTGCCTATAAAGTGGAAACCAGAACCAACACTAGTAGCCCTTTAATATGTTCAACATTGTTGGAAGTTTAGGAGACAAAGTTTTTGAAATTCTAAAAACATCATACAAAAATCCTAAATATTAGAAAGGTCTAAGCCATAGATGATTTTAGGGGCTAAATTTCACCAATGGATTAATTTTCCTAGTTTTCCCAAAAAATGATTTGCCAATTTTCATCTTTTCTAAAAACGATTCTCCCAAATTCCATAGAATAAAATTATTTTATTTTAAAAATCGCCAAAATTTTATAGAAAATATATAAAATCCTTAAAATTTTGAATATGTTTACACAAGTATCGCCAAATATTTTACATTTTGCATATTAAGGATCACTAATATTAACCCAAATTTCTATATTTTAATATAAATTTCCATCCTTAAAATCATCCCTATTCTAATCCTTCATCTACTGAGAAAAAGAAAAACTATCATGAGATAAACAACTATTATCCATAATTTTCTGATTCATCCATGTTCTAGGGTGTCTCGCGCCATTTGAGAACCACTGCATATGCTTGTTGACAGGTTGGGAATCTCAAATGAACAGGATCGACTGACATAGTTTAAAAAAGAGCATACATCCATATAAGAATAACCTCTTGTCTAAATTGTTGGTCTTCCACAACCCCTCACAAGTTGAAAATCATTTGGAGTTGATCATCCGAGAGTCACCACTACGTAGTGTTCGCTCCTCTTGGAGAATTGGTTTCCAAAATTTCCTGTGGATGAATGGAATTCAACTCATGGATTTCCAAAGGAATATCTTCCTCAAATAGGAAGCCTCGATTCCCCTTAAGGGGATCCCAATCACCCCTGATGACATGGTTGGAGGCCTTGTCTGTTAGATTGTTGTCATAGGGAGCACCGAAGGTTGAGGGCTCTCCTCTAGCCTGTTGAGAGGAAACTGAAACCCTGCCAAGACCGTCCATAGTTTCCAATATCCTCTTTGATGAAGAATTACCAGGAAAGGGAGGCTGAGAAGAGGAAATAAAATGTCGAGATCAATTTTCCATATAATGATAATAAGTCAGGCCCCTTTCTAATCATCCATGTTCTCCCGACATTAGTGGCAAGAAAATGGGGAGATTCATATGTAGAGGGAAAAATTCCATAGAGGGGGGAAGAAGAATGCAGGAAGTCCAATATAGAGAGAGATAAGGAAAAACCAAGAAATATGGAAGGAAGGAAGACTGAAACACCGAAAATACATCATTCTAGGACATAAAAATGAGAGAGAATGCCATAAGAAAATATAATACGTCTGTGCCTTGAAGTCAGATACAATTGATCGGGATTATTTTGAGAATGAAATGTAGATAGAAATATATCATAGATATAGTAAGGAAATACACAAAGATATTTCCAGAAACATAGAAAAATAGTGAAACACAACTTCTATTAATGAATAAGAGAGAAAAACATTGTAGAACACAAACTAGCAAAATGGGGTATATTATCTTTGAAAATAAAGAGATGTTGGTTATGCTTAATTTGCAACAAGATTTATATCACACTCCATTCCCTACTTAAAGGGCCTCCTTCACCTTAATTATATATTATAGAGTGAGAGGAGAACAATTCCCATTATTCATGTGGGATAAATTAGTCTAAGTTTATAAAATTGCATTGACCTATTAAGACTTCCCAAGCGGTCACAAGTCCTAGTACTACTCTAGCCCAAGTTCGCTTAACTGCGGAGTTCTAATGGGATATGGTGCATTAGAGCTATGTTGTAGGCATGTACATAAGAACATTAGGAAACAATTACACAATTTCTGTAATTAACAAATGAATATGTGATGTAGGAGCATCGCCTACAAAGAACAAGCATGTAGGACAGCTGGGAGTGCAAAGTCACCCACAAAAGTTGAAGTGCCAAGAGAAATTTGGTGCAAAGTGTTAACAGATTGGATTCTCAACTAAGCGTTGAAGAAGTTGTTTAGAGGAACAAAGGAAAAATGAAGAAGGAAATATCAGGAGGGAGAGTGATGGAAATATTCAAGGAAAGGAGTCCTTGAACTTCTCGTAGAAGCCAATGAGCAAGATCCATTCTTAGAAGTGGAAGAACGATTCTAGATGGCTGGATTTGGTAGTGCTACATGGAGGATAACTGTGAAGTGTTTCAATACTTAGAAGTTCTACAAGCTATGAACTTGACAAAGATTAGGTCGTGAAGTTTGAAGTCACAATTTAATTCTGACCATTGATCATAGGAGATCACATGGCAATAGGATCCAATGTTCGGGAAGCGGGAGATTAGAGGTTGTGAGTGACAGGACTAGAGTTTCGTGGGGTCACGAAGCCTGAACCATTGTGGGGCTAGACAATCAAAGGAGACGCCTGGCGTAAGTTGGAGACTTAGAGTTGAGCGCTTCGGGAAGGAGTGAAGAAAGGATTTGGGATATCCCTGAAGTCTAAACCACAAAGAAGATATACCCATGGTCATAGTCGTTGTCACTAGCGAAAGAGATTGTGTGTGTGGGTAAGATAGTTTCGGGTGCCCGTAGGGACCCAAGGAGTCGTTCTGACTCAGGAATCCAAATGACCCAAGACTGGGAGGTCAAGGATACCTTTGGAGGGAAGGGGGTTTGTGTCATAGTGGTATCAGAGAAGAATACAAAATTTACTTTTGTATGGATGAAATATAAGCGTCAACACAATGTTTCCCAAGAGACATGTTGATCCACCTGTAGCTAATAGAGCTATGGAATGGGAGATGAGAGAAATACATGTGAGGTTGGATGCCATGGAGACAACACAAAGGAGATCGCCAGATGTTGTAGATGTCAGCGAGGCAGAAATGGAAGAAGTAGAATTTGCAGAAGTTGTAGCTGAGGATGCTATGGAAGAACGCTTATTGAGAGTGATTGTCAAATTGGGTGCGAGAGAGAAAATTGACATCCCTATGTATGAAGGAAACTTGGACATGGAGGAAGTGCTTGACTGGATATAAGAAATGGATATGTATTTCAACTATGAGGATGTCGAAGAAGAGAAAAAGGTGAGACATGCTATCACTAGGCTAAAGGGACATGCAACCTTGTGGTGGGATTAATTGCATGACGAAAGAAGGAGCAAAGGAAAACAAAATATCAAGAGTTGGGATTGAATGGTAGCAAAGCTAAAGGAGAAATTCATGCCCAAGGATTACTAGATAAATCTATTCAGGTGGATGTAAAACCCGAGATAGAGAGGATTGACTATGAAGGAGTACACAGAGGAGTTCTATAAACTAAACATTAGAGCTGGACAAAGGGAAAGAGATGAAGAGAAAGTTTCCAGATACATTAATGGCATGAGATATGATATCCAAGATGAAATTAGCATGGCAACAGTCAGAACAATTGAAGCCATGTATCAGATGGCACTAAAGGTAAAAGATAAGGTAGATAGAAAGAAGAGTCAACATAATAGGGGTCGAAACTCGAACATAGGCAAAGGAGTTTCCCAAGAGAAGGCACAGAAGACCAGAGATGAGGTGAAGAAACAACATAGTCACTCTGAGAGAGAAGGAAGTTCTCACACAAGAAAGAGTGGGGGTAGAAGTTCTTTCCCAAGAGGTAGAGGAAGAGGCAGAGGAGGGGAAGTAAGGTGTTATGCATGTGGAAAGACATGACATATGTGTTGGGATTGTCCCGAGAGAAATAAAGGAGGTGAAGCTCACATGTTAAAAGTGAAAAAGTGATATGATGAGGCAGAAGGTGTAGAGGATGGAAGGTCCTTGATGATGAAGAAAGTTCTTTTGAAGCAAGAGCTAGATGTTGAAAAGCCAGTGCAAAGGAACAATTTGTTCAGGACAACTTGCAAGATGAAGGATAGAGTTTGCAAGGTGATAATCAAAAGTGGGAGAACTGAAAAATTAGTATCCAAAGATATGGTGGAGAAGCTAGAGATGGAGACGACTAGACATCCAACACCATATAAAGTCTCATTGTTGTAGAAAGGTCATCAGGTAACAGTCAGTAAACAATTCCTGGTTGATTTCAAAATAGGAGGATATAGAGATGAGATCCTATGTGATGTAATTCGTATGGATTCCTGTCATGTTTTGTTGGGGAGACCTTGGCAGTATGACATAAATGTTATTCATGATGGGAGGAGAAACACATACACCTTAGAGAAAAATGGTAGGACACATATGTTACTTCCAATTGAGGAAAAGAAGGTGAAGGAGGAAGCCAACACAAGCATACTTGACATGAGTGGGAAGGAACTCTTGAATGAAGTAAAGAAGGAACATGAGATGCAGTTTGTTGTAGTTAGGAAACCGAGGGTTATCTTTACTAGTACTTCATTGGAGAATTTGCCTGAGGAATTTCAGGAGATACTAGAGAATTTTGTTGATATTGTAGTGGATGAGTTGCCAAGCTCATTGCCACCTATCAAGAGCATCAACCATCACATTGACTTGATACTAGGAGAATGCCTACAAAAAAAATCAACGTACAGGTTGACACCTCAAGAGAATGAGAAAGTGAAAAGACAGGTTCAAGATCTGTTAGACAAAGGATTGGTCAGAGAAAGCTTGAGTCCATGTGCAATACCAACTGTATTAAGTCCAAAGAAGGATGGAGGATGGAGAATGTGTATGGACTCAAGAGCCATAAATAAGATCATCATCAAATATAGATTTCTGTTACGGAGGATGGATGACTTGATGGATTGCTTGAGTGGAGCCAACTATTTTTCAAAAATAGTTTTGAAAAGTGGATATCACCAGATCAAGATGAGAGAATTTGATGAGTGGAAAACATCATTCAATATGAATGAGGGGTTATATGAATTGATTGTTATGTCATTTGGCATAATGAATGCCTCGAGCACTTTTATGAGACTAATGAATGAAGTATAAAAGGATTTCATTGGTAAGCTCATGATCATGTATCTAAATGATATACTAGTATTTAGCAAGAGTAAGGAGGAACACTTGAGACTTTTAACATTGGTAATGAGGAGGTTGCAGCAAGAGAAGTTATTAATCAATTTGAAAAAGTCCTCTTTCTTAAAGAAATAGCTTATATATTTGGGTTTTGTTATTTCTTCAAATGAGTTGAAGATGGATCTTGAAAATGTGAAAGCGATCAAAGAATGCTCGTCACCAAGAAATATCTTTGAGGTAAGAAGATTCCATTTGTTAACAAGTTTTTATTGGAAGTTCATCAGGAATTTTAGAGGGATTAGTGCTCAGATGATGGATACAGTGAGGAAGAGACATAAGTACTTAAAATGGATAGAGGAGGCCAAGAGAAGCTTCAACATACTAAAGGAGAAGATAACTGAACGAATGATTCTGGTCCTACCACATTTCGGAAAGACGTTTCACGTAAGATGCAATGCAAGTAGAGTTGCAATTGGAGCGGTCTTAAGTCAAGACAACAGACCTGATGAATATTTCAGTGAGAATTTGAATGAATATAAACATAAGTACTCCACATTCAACAAATATTTCTATGCCATAATCCAAGCGTTGAAGAAATGGAGACATTATCTTGTACTGAAGGAGTTTGTTTTGTATAGCGATAATCATGCTCTACAATTCATAACCACAAAGAGAAGTTAAACCAGAAACATGCTAAGTGGATAGATTTTATGAAAAAATTCACTTTTGTCATTAAACATATTTCTCGAAATCATAACAAAGTTGTTGATGGATTGAGGAGGAGAATTTTGATTCTGCAGGAATTTCAGGTCAAAACCTCGGGGTTTGATCACCTTAAAGAAATGTATCACAATGATCCAGACTTTGGAGAAGCATACAAAGCATGTGTGAATCTTGTGCTCATAGACAAAAGCCAGTGGGCTGAATATCCAAGTCAGGATGGGTGGTTGTTCAAAGGATTTCAGTTGTGGATACCGAGATGCTCGATGAAAGAGAATTTGTTGAAGGAAAAGCACAACGGAGGTCTAGCCAAACACTTCGGCCATGAAAAAACACTTTCCCAAATAGCCAGTTCATATTATTGGCTAGGTATGAGAGTGAAGGTAAAGAGATTCGTGAAAAACTGCAAGATTTTTCATTATGCCAAGGGGAAGAAAAAAAACACTAGGTTGTATCAGCCATTTCCTATTCCAGAGAGGCCTTGGGATGCGATAAGCATGGATTTTGTGTTGGGATTGCCAAGGAAACAAAGGGGAAGTGATTCTATATTTGTGGTGGTGGAAATATTTTCAAAGATGGGACACTTTATCCCATGCTAGAATATGAGTGATGCAACACATGTTGAAAATTTGTTTTTTAGAGAAGTTGTGAGACTCCATGGATTTCCCAGGAGTATAGTTTCTGACAGGGATACCAAATTTGTTGGTCATTTATGAAGGATGTTGTGGAAAAATTTGGGGACAAATCTATCTTTTAGTTCTGCATATCATCCACAAACGGATGGATAGACTGACGTGGTGAATAGAATCCTAGGAGATTTCCTGAGGAGTTTGGTCACTGAACACTATAGTCAGTGGGATTTGATTCTAGCACAAGCCGAGTTTGCATATAATGACTCAGTGAACAAGAGCACTTAGAAAAGTCCATTTTAATTTTTTTATGGGATGAATCCGAGAGGAGTATTGGAGCTAAGGGATTTGAATCATAATGAGTTTAGGAGCATGAGAGATGAATATTTTGCTACAGAGATACAGGAAATTCACAATCAGATCAAGGAACAATTGAGGAAGACCAGCTGCGAATACAAATACAGATCCTATCAATACAGGAGAAAGATTGAATTTGAAGTATGAGATCAAGTTCTATCACATATGAGGAAAGAAATATTCTTGAGGGGAACATATAACAAGCTGAAGTTGAAAAAGATAGGGCCATGTAAAATCTTGAGGAGATTTGGAGAGGATGCTTATGAGTTAGAACTGCCGGAATATGCCTATAGCGGAAAAGTCACAGATGGAAAATATCATAGATAAAAGAATTGGTTAGAGGACCAGAAGAAAGATGTATTTTGAATACTTGGTGAAATGGAATGGACGACCGACAGAAGATGCCAGTTGGGTTAATGAAATAGAGATCCAGAAGCATGGAAAATCGTTGTAGGAGCTCATGGACATGAGTCCATGAAATTTTCATACAAGGGGGTATGATGCAAGAGAATCACCATCAAAGCCCAAGCGTGGAGGATAGTTGGGCGCACTGGCGCACATTTTGAAATATTTTGAATTTCAAACTCATCAATGTATTAATGAGATATTTGAAAAAACTTTTTGAGTTATAAGTATCTTTAAATGTTTGAACGCTGATCCATCATGGAAGATGATGGGGGAATGTATTTTTTTTTATGGATTGGATCACAGTACAAGACACAATATTTATTGTAATAGGTGTTAAGTAGTTGATATCATTTAATTCCATTTAAGGTAGCATAGAGTAGTTGGAGAGAATGCTCGAAGAGAGCCTCTTTGTATAAATCTTTGTAATATTGTCGGGTAAGGGTTGTTGGTAGTTGTCAATTTTTGTTGATAGCTATTATAGCGGCTGAATCTAGTATGTGTAGATTTTCATTCTAAGTTAAGAGTGGGGAGATACAGAGAAAAGTTGGTTGAATGTGTAATTTTCAGTTGGATGAATATAACAAAGATATATTGTCCCAAATTTGTATGGTTATGTGTCTATCTGAATGAATTGTAGAATATCTGTTATTTTTCAATTCTCTATTATTTATGCTATTGAATCCATGACTGCATTTTCTTTGTTGAATGTATGATTCATTGTGAGGAACAGATAAGTTTCAATCGTTTATTTTCATTGAGCAAGTGAAAGGTGTGCATAGTGTCTGCAAGGAGTGCGTGACCGATTCTGTTTCGACTCGAATGCTTAGAAGAAGCAGTGAAACTTATATGCATGCAAGGAGTGCATCGATGTGCGCAAAAAGTGCATGACAAAGTTTTCAAACCCGAAAGCTCAGGAAGGATAGCATGATTCATTCACGAGAGATAGAAGCAGTTGGAGAACAGTCGCAAGGAGTGCGAAGTCATCCACAAAAGTTGAAGTGTGGAGAGAAATGTTTTGCAAAGTGTTCACATATTGGATTTTGGACTAAGCGTCGAAGAAGTTGTTCAGAGGAACAAAGGAAAAACGAAGAAGGAAAAATCAGGAAGGAGAGCGACGGAAATATTCAAGGAAATGAGTCCTTCAACTTATTGTAGAAGACAGTGAGAAATATTCATTTTCGGAAGGGGAAGAATGATTTCAGACAGTTGGATCTGGTAGTTCTACAGAGAGGATAATTGTGAAGTGTTTCAATACTTTGGAGTTCAACAAGATGCGAACTTGAAAAAGACTGGGTCATGAAGTCCAAAGTCATGATTCAATATTGATTATTGATCAGAGGAGAGAACATGGCAATGAGATCCAAGAGTTCGAGAAGCAGGAGATTAGAGGTTGTGAGTTAAAGGCCTAGAGTTTCACAGGGTCGCGAAACCCGAACCATTGTCAGGCCACCAAATCTGAGGAGAGGCATGGCGTAAGTTGGAGACTTGGAGTTGAGCGCTTCGGGAAGGAGTGAAGAAAGGATTCAGGATATCCTAAATTTTGAACCTCAAAGAAGGTAGACCCACGGTCACAGCCATGGTCACTAGAAGAAGAGCCTATGTGTGTGGGTAAGATATTTTCGGGTGCCCGTAGGGACCCAAGGAGTCATTCCGACTCAAGAATCCAAATGATACAAGACCATGAGGTAAAAAAACTCTTTGGAGGGAAGGGGGTTTGTGTCAGAGTCGTATCAGAGAAGAATATAGAATTGACTTATGTAGGGAGGAAAGATAAGCATCAACACAATGCCACCCAGGAGATGTGATGATCCACCTTTATCCAATAGAGGTATGGAAAGGGAGATGATAGAACTATGTGCGAGGTTGGATTCCATGGAGACAACACAAAAGAGAGCGCCAAATGATGGAGATGTCAGCGAGGAAAAAATGGAAGAAGTAGAAGTTGCAAAAGTTGTAGGTGAGGATGATGCGGAAGAGCGCTTATTGAGAGAAGTTGTCAAATTGGGTGCCAGAGAGAAAATTGACATCCCTATGTATGAAGGAAACCTAGACACAGAGTAATTGCTTGACTGGATATGAGAAATGGATAATTATTTTGACTATGAGGATGTCGAAGAAGAGAAAAAGGTGAGACATGTTGTCACTAGGATGAAGGGACATGCAACATTGTGGTGGGATGAACTGTAGGCCGACAGAAGGAGCAAGGGAAAACAAAATATCAATATTTGGGATCGAATGGTAGCCAAGTTGAAGGAAAAATTCATGCCCAAGGATTACGAGATAAATCTATTCAGGAGGATGCAGAACCTGAGACAGAGAGGGTTTTCTGTGAAGGAGTACACAAAGGAGTTCTATAAACTAAACATTAGAGCTAGACAAAGGAAAGGAGATGACGAGAAAGTTTCCAAATACATTAATGGCCTGAGATATGATATCCAGGATGAAATCAACATGGAGATAGTCATAATGGTTGAAGACGTATATCAGATGGCACTGAAGGTAGAAGATAAGTTGGCTAGAAAGAAGAGTCAACAAAACAAGGTCTGAAGCTCGAATAGAGGCAAAGGAGTTTCCCAAGACAAGGCACAGAAGCCTAGAGACGAGGTGGAGAAACCACATAGTCACTCTGAGAGAGAAGGAAGTTCTCATGGAA
>JASDQU010372125.1:51344-65747 GCA_032191745.1 Picea mariana | reverse complement strand
ACGAATGCACATCTGACACCATATAAATTCTCATGGTTGCAGAAAGGTCATCAGGTAACAATCACTAAACAACGCCTTGTCAATTTTGAAATACAAGGATATAGAGATGAGATCCTATGTGATGTAATTCTTGTGGATGTTTGTCATGTTTTGTTGGGGAGACCTTGGAAGTATGATAGAAATGTTATTCATGATGTGAGGAGAAACACATACACCTTAGAGAAAAATGGTAGGACACATATGTTAATGCCAATTGAGGAAAAGAAGGTGAAGGAGGAAGCCAACGTGAGCATACTTCTCAGGAGTGGGAAGGAACTCTTGAATGAAGTAAATAAGAAACATGAGATGCAGTTTGTTGTAGTCAGGCAATCGAGGGTTATCCTTACCATTACTTCATTGGAGAAATTTCTTGAGGAAGTTCAGGAGATACTAGAGAATTTTGTTGATATTGTACTGGATGAGTTGCCAAACTCATTACCACCTATCAGGAGCATCAATCATCACATTGAATTGATACCAAGAGAAAGACTGCCAAACAAAGCAGGATACAGGTTGACACCTCAAGAGAATGAGGAAGTGAAAAGATAAGTTCAAGACTTGTTAGACAAAGGATTGGTAAGAGAAATCTTGAGTCCATATGTAGTACCAACTGTATTTAGTCCAAAGACGGATGGAGGATGGAGAATGTGTATGGACTTGAGATCCATAAACAATATCACCATCAGATACATATTTTCGTTATGGAGGATGGATGACTTGATGGATTGCTTGAGTGGAGCCAATTATTTTTCAAAAATAGATTTGAAAAGTGGATATTATCAGATTAGGATGAGAGAAGGTGATGAGTGGAAAGCAACATTCAAGACGAATGAGGGGTTATACAAATCGCTTGTTATGTCGTTTGGCCTAATGAATGCCCTAAGCACTTTTACTAGACTAATGAATGAAGTATAAAATGATTTCATTGGTAATTTTGTGTTCGTGTATCTAGATGATATACTAGTATTTAGAAAGAGTAAGGAGGAACACTTGAGACATTTAGCATTGGTGATGAGGAGGCTGCATCAAGAGAAGTTGTTAAGAAATTTGAAAAAGTCCTCTTTCTTAAAGGCAAAGCTCATATATTTGGGTTTTGTTATTTCTTGAAATGAGTTGAAGATGGATCCTGAAAAAGTGTAAGCGATCAAAGAATGGTCGTCACCAAGGAAAATCTTTGAGGTAAGAAGATTCCATGGGTTAGAAAGTTTTTATTGAAAGTTCATTAGAAATTTTAGCGATATTAGTGCTCAGATGATGGATATAGTGAGGAAGAGACATAAGTATTTCAAATGCACAGAAGAGGCTGAGAGAAGCTTCAACATAATAATGGAGAAGATAACTGAACGACCAATTCTGGTCCTACCATATTTTGGAAAGACATTTCACGTAGGATGCAATGCAAGTGGAGTTGCAATTGGAGCAGTCCTAAGTCAAGACAACAGACTTGTTGCATATTTCAGTGAGAATTTGAATGATGCTTAACATAGGTACTCCACATACAACAAAGAGTTCTATGCCATAATCCAAGCGTTGAAGAAATGGAGACATTATCTTGTACCGAAGGAGTTTGTTTTGTATAGCGATAATCATGCTTTGAAATTCATAACTAGACAGGAGAGGTTAAACCAGAAACATGCTAAGTGGATAGAGCTTATGGAAAATTTCACTTTTGTCATTAAACATATTTTTGGAAATGCTAACAATTTTGTTGATGCATTGAGAAGAAGAATTTTGATTCTACAGGAATTTCAGGTCAAAACCTTGGGGTTTGATAACCTTAAGGAAATGCACCACAGTGATCAAGACTTTGGAGAAGCACACAAATCATTTTCAAACCTTTTGCTCAGAGACAAAAGCTAGTGGGCTGAATATCTGATTCGGGATGGTTTGTTTTTCAAAGAATGTCAGTTGTGCATACTGAGATGCTAGATAAGAGAGAATTTGTTGAAGGAAAAGAACAACAGAGGTCTAGTTGGACACTTCGTCCATGACAAAACACTTTCCCAAATAGATAGTTCATATTATTGGCCAGGTATGAGAGCGGGGGTAAAGAGATTTGTGAACAACTACAATATTTTTTAGTATGCCAAGGGGAAGAAACAAAACACTGGGTTGTATCAACCATTGCCTATTCTAGAGAGGCCTTGGGATGCGATAAGCATGGATTTTGGAGTTTGGTCACTGAACACTATAGTCAGTGGGATCTGATTCTAGCACAAGCTGAGTTTGCATATAATGACTCAATGAACATGAGCACTGGGAAATTACATTTCAAATTGTTTATGGGATGAATCCGAGAGGAGTATCATAGCTAAGGGATCTGAAGCAGAATGGGTTTAGGAGTGCGGGACCGAAAGATTTTGCTGCAGAGATGTAGGAACTTCATAATCATATCAAGGAGCGGTTGAGGAAGACCAGCTGCGAATACAAATGAAAAGCCGATAAAAATAGGAGAAAGCTTGAATTTGAAGTTGGAGATCAAGTTCTAGCACATATGAGGAAAGAAAGATTCTCAAGAGGAACATATAACAAGCTGAAGTTGAAAAACATAGGGCCATGTAAAATCTTGAGTAGATTTGGTGAGAATGCTTATGAGTTAGAGCTACTAAAAGATGTGGGTATATCGCCCATATTAAATATTGAAGACCTATATATTTACAGGGAAGATGGAATCAAAGGATCAGACGATCAAAGGAAAATTCAATGGGAGAAACAGATGCATGTAGTAGAGAATTCACAGATGGAAACGATCATAGATAAAAGAATTGGTAAGAGGAATAGAAGAAAGATGTATTTTGAATACTTGGTGAAATGGAAAGGACAACCAACAGAAGATGCCAGCTGGGTTAATGAAACAAAGATCCTAAATCATGGAAACACGGTGTAGGAGCTCATGGACAGGAGTCCATGATTTTTTCATCCAATGGAGTATGATGCAAGAGCATCGCCAGCAAAGCACAAGCATGCAGGATAGTTGGGCGCACTAACACACATTTTGAAATATTTTGAATTTCAAACTCATCAATGTATTAATGAGATATCTGACAAAACTTTTTGAGTTATGAATATATTTAAATGTTTGAAGGCTGGGCCATCACTGAAGAAGATGGGGGAATGTATTTTGTTTTATGGATCAGATCACAATATAGATTTTGAGCTTGCACTCTTATCCGTCTGATGCAATATTTATTGTAATAGGCATTAAGTAGTTGATATCATTTAATTCCATTTAAGGTAGCATAGAGTAGTTGGAGGGAATTCCCAAATAGAGCCTCTTTGTATAAATATTTGTAATATTGTCGAGAAAGGGTTGTTGGTAGCTATCAATTTTTGTTGATAGATGTTATAGTGGCTGAATCTAGTATGTGTAGATTTCCATTGTAATCTAAGAGCGGGGAGATACAGAAAAAAGTTGTTTGAATGTGTAAGTTTCAGTTGGATGAATATAACAGAGATATATTGTCCCAAATGTGTATGGTTATATGTCTATATGAATGAATGATAGAATCTCTTTTATTTCTCAATTCTCTATTATTTATTCTCTTGAATCAATCACTGCATTTGTTTTGTTGAATGTATGAGTGATTGTGAGGAATAGATAAGTTTCAATCATTTCTTTTTGTTGAGAAAGTGAAAGGTTTACATAGTGTCCGCAAGGAGTACGTGACCAAGTTTGTTTCAACTCGAACGCTCAGAAGAAGCAGTGAAACTTATACGCATGCAAGGAGTGCATCAACATCCACAAGGAGTGCGTGACATAGTTTTCAAAATCGAAAGCTAAGGAAGGATAGTGTGATTTAGTCACAAGAGATAGAAGAGGTTGGGGAAAAGTCACAAGGAGTGAAACTTCATCCACGAAAGTCAAAGTGTGGAGAGAAATATTTTGCAAATTGTTCATAGATTGGATTCTCAAGTAATCATCTAAGGAGTTGTTCATAGGAACAAAGGAAAAACGAAGAAGGAAAGCTCAGGAGGGAGAGTGATGGAAATATTCAAGGAAAGGAGTCCTTGAACTTCTCGTAGAAGCTAGTGAGCAAGATTCATTCTCAGAAGGGGAAGAACGATTCCAGACGTTTGGATCTAGTAGTGCTACATGGAGGATAACTATGAAGTGTTTCAATACTTTGGAGTTTGACAAGATGAGAACTTGACGAAGACCGGGTCACGAAGTTCAAAGTCATGATTCAATCCTAATCGTTGATCATAGGAGAGCATGTGGAAATGGGGTCCAAGAGTTTGGGAAGTGGAGATTATAGGTTGTGAGTGAAAGGCCGGGAGTTTTGCGGGGTTGCGAAGCTCGAACCATTGTGGGGCCATCGAACTTGAGGAGATGCGTGGCGTAAGTTGGAGTCTCGGAGTTGAGCGCTTTAGGAAGGAGTGAAGAAAGTATTCGGGATATCCCCGAAGTCCAAACCATGAAGAAGTTAGAACCACGGTCACAACCGTGGTCATGAGAGGAAGAGCCTGTGTGTGTGGGTAAGATAGTTGCGGGTTCTTGTAGGTACCCAAGGAGTCGTTCTGACTCAGAAATCCAAACGATCCAATAATGAGAGGTCAAGAATCCCTTTGGAGGGAAGTGGGTTTGCATCAAGATGGTATTGGATTCCATTCCCTATAAAAAGGGTGAATCGTCATCAAGGCACAAGTGGAAGACAACTCGATGCCCTAGCGCGCATTTTGAAATGATTTTGAATTTAAGAAGGGCATATCATGCAAATATATTGAAAATATTGTAATTAAAGAACATGTTTAAAGCTTAGGAGTTGAACCATCACATGAGATCGATGGGGAGTGTATTTTCTTTAATGTAGTATATTACAGGACAAATTCAAAGCATTTTCTCTTATTTGTCTATCTCGAACATTTATTGTAATAAGCCTTAGTAGTTGAAAGTTATTAATTTGATAGGATAGCACTAAGGTAGTCAAAGGGAAAATATTTATGAGAATTTTTTGTATAAATAAATGTATTGTATGCCCAAATGAGGTTGTTGAAGAGTATTGTAGCTAAGATTATTTTTGTTGAAATTTATTTGAATTTGTTGCAATTTAGTTAAAATTTGCAGAGAGTTGTTGTTGTTGTTAAGAGTTGTTGAGAAATGCAGAAGAGAATTGTATGATTCCATGTACATATCATTCAAATGAATATAACAGAGAAGTGTTCATCCACATTTTTGGTGTTGTTGTTACTGTGTCTATCTGAATGAATGGATGGTAGGCTTTCTGTTAATTGCAATTCTCTGTTATTATTTGTTCTTATGTTGTGAATGCATTTACATGGTTGAATGTATGAATATGTGAGGATTATATAAGTTTCAATTGTTTCTCTTCTATGAGAAAGTGCAAGGAGTGCATAGTGTTCGCAAGGTGTGCATTGACAGAGTCTATTTTGACTCAAAATCTCAAAAGAGATAATGTGAATCTTTTGTTTGCAAGGGGTGCATAAGTGTCTGCAAGGTGTGCATCGATAGAGTCTACCTTGACTCAGAAGTTTAGGAGAGATATCTTGAAAGTTTGCATAGGTGGAAACACACTCAGATTCATATTGTTCAAGAGGAACCATTAAGCCATATAAGAATTGTTGCTAGGAGTGCACATTCGTCCATCAATAATTAAGTTGAAGGAAGCCTGTTGCAAGGTGTGCATAGGGTCGATATTTGGCTAAGGTGTGCATAGGGTCGATATAACTCAGAGCTTTGTATGAAAGGAGTGCATATTGTCCACAAGGAGTGTGTTGAAAGATTATTTTGACTCGGAAGCTCAACATGAGTAACTTAAGAGTATTTTTAGAAGAGTTTGAAGAAATGTTGCAAGGTGTGAAAAGTCGTCCATAAAGAAGCTAAGTTGTGGAGGAAGACATATTGAAAGGCATGCATAGGGTAAATTTCAACTAAGTATCGAAGAAAACACTCTCAGGAGTTAGAAGTTAGAAGGAAGAACAAGCTCAGAAGAGGTAGCAGGAGAAAATTCTTCAATACAGAGCATCCCTTTAAGATTTCACAAATTAACGAACAATATATGTTTAGGAGGAAGCAGGATCATTCCAAACCGTCTGATCTAGGAGAGTTGCACAAAGGTTAGTCATGGAGTCCTTCGACATTTTGTGGTTCAGAGGTTTTTGAAGTGTTTGAAGAAGGGGGATCGTCGAAGTCCTTAAGCCGCGAAGTAATCCTAACCGTTGGTTGCAACAAGGATATGTGGCAGTGGATCATAGAGTTTGTGAGAAAGAACTCCTAAAGTTTTGCGTCGAGCAAGAGAAAAATTTGGGAAGTCATGAAGGACAAAGTAGATCTAGATCATTGGATCCAGGAGAATATGTGGCTGAGATCTGCGTACTTTGAAAGAGAATCACTTCGGTAAAAAGTGAGGGTGGAGTGAGAAAAAACTCCCAAAGTCAAGAAGTAGCATAGGAGATTGTGATCGTCAATCTGAGGGGGACACGTGTTGTCATATTGTGGGATCCAAAAGTGATCATCTGGGAAAAAGGTAAGAATATAAATCCTAGCTGTCGATTGTGTGGAAATGTGGTGTCATCTCTGTCACTTCAGTGATAGAGTACTTCGGGGAAAAGGAGTGTTAAGACGTTTGAAAATCCCGAACGTCGAAGTCCTGAAACAGATTACAGTCATTGGTTGTTGGAGAGATGAGAATCGTAGATCTTGTTGGGTAAGTTCGTGGTTCAGAGTTTGGAGAAAAATGGGTAAGCTACAGTCAAAATGGCCGAAGCCTGAAATTCTGAAACACTTTAGGAGTTTAATCCCTGAGTCATATCTCAGGGTCACATGTGGAGAAGGGCTAGCAGAATGAGCTAACACCCGTCATTTTTAAAGTTTTAAAGAGCACTAAGAAAAGGGGCCTACGGGTTACATAGGACCCACGCCTAAGGTGATAAAAGGGCCTGTGTTAAATCAAAGTGGGGCCTAGCAGGGTCTTGAAGAACTAATTCATCTTAAAAATTTGAAGATACTTGACCGAGAGGTCGTGCAACCCCTAGGAGAGGAGGGGGGATGCATCAAATGGTATTAGAGCCTAATTGTATTTTCAGGTAGAAGGAAAGAGATAAAAGAGATATTTTGATACCATCAAGTGGTATCAGAGCCACGAAATTAATTTATGTACGCAAGAAGAGGTAGTCTGATATCATCAAGTGGTATAAGAAGGAAATTTTTTATTTTAAATCTTTGTGCATGGAAAAGTCCAACACCATGCTGCCTAGAAGACGTGTATATCCACTTGTAGCAAGTCAAGTTGTGGAAAGGGAGATGAGAGAACTTTCCACAAGGTTGGATTCTATGGAGACACCACAAAGGAGAACAACTGATGCTGGAGACATCAATGATGCAAAGGGAAAAGAAGAAGAAGTTGAAGAAGCTGTAGTAGAAGATGCTTCAAAACAATGCTTGCTGAAAGCGGTTGTCAAATTTGGATCTAGAGCAAAGATAGACATCCCAATGTAAGAAGGCAATTTAGATGTTGAAGAATTGTTGGATTGGATAATATCAAAGGACAATTATTTCTAATATGAAGATGTTGATGAGGAGAAAAAGGTGAAACATGTTGTCACCATATTAAAAGGGTATGCAACACTGTGGTGGGATGAAATATAGGTTGATAGAAGATGAAAAGGAAAGAAAAATATCAAAAACGGGGATAGAATGGTAGCCAAGTTGAAATCTAAATTCATACCCAAGGACTATCAAATAAATATGTACAAGAAGTTGCATAACCTGAGACATAAAGGAATGACAGTGAAAGAGTACACAGAGGAGTTTTACAAGATGAACATCAGGGATGGACAGAGAGAAAAATATTATGAAAAGGTTTCTAGGTATATTAATGGCTTGAGATATGAAATCCAGGATGAAATCATCATGATGAAAGTAAGGACATTAGAGGATGCTTATCAAATTGCATTGAAGGAAGAGGAGAAGTTGGACAAAAAATAGAGCCAGTGAAGCAAAGGAAGAATTCTAAACAGAGGTGAGGGGATTGTCCATGATAAGGCATAGAAGCCCAAGGTTGAGATTGGAAAAACCCATAGTCACTCAGAAAGAGGAGGAAGTTCCCGAGGGATACATTATGGTGGAAGGCATGATTTTCCTTGAGGAAGAGGAAGAGGAAGAGGAGGAGAAGTGAAGTGTTATTCCTGTGGAAAGACATGACACATGCATTGGGAATGCCCTGAGAGAAAGAAAGCATGAGGTGAAGGTCACATTTAGAAAGAGCTGAAGAAGAATGTTAAAGCCAAACGGGTAGAAGATGGGAATTCTATGATGATGAAGAAGGTTCTCTTGAAGCCAGATCTAGAGGTTGAAAAACCAGTGCAGAGGAATATTTTGTTCATAACTGCTTGCAAGACCAAATATAGGGTATGCAAGGTGATAATTGACAGTGGGAGAACTGATAACTTAGTATCCACAGATATGGTGGGGAAATTGGAGCTGGAGACAACAGCACATCCGAGTCCATATTGAGTCTCATGGTTATAGAAAGAACACTAGGTAATGGTAACTAAATAATGCCTAGTTGAATTTAAAATAGGACGATATAAAGATGAGATTTTGTGTGATGTGATTCCCATGTATGTATGTCATGTTTTGTTGGGGAGACCATGGAAGTATGATAGGAATGTCATTCATGATGGGATAAAAAATATGTAGACTTTGGAGAAGAATGGTAAGACACACATGTTACTTACAATAGAGGAAAAGAAGGTGAAGGAAGAAGCTAGCACAAGTATACTTCTCATGAATGGGAAGGAACTCCTGAGTTAAGTCAAGAAGGAACAAGAGATGCACTTTGTTGTGGTAAGGAAACCTAGGGTTGTCCTTAAATTTACTTCTATGGATGATCTTCCTGAAGAAATTTAGGAGTTGTTGGAGAATTTTGCTGACATAGTAGTTATTGGCATGTTTCCAGGCAAGTGTGCTTGTCATTGATGGCAAGTTCAGAGTATGCAGCGATGGAAAAATAGGGCAAACGTAAGCTCAGGAGGATAAGTGCAGAGGTGCACGCAGAGTGCAATAGTGTGCTTGATCATTTGATGGTTTACAGGCAGGGAAGGAAGATCAGGGATAAATTGATCTGACTCCATTTCAGAGTTTCAGATATCGGGAGGTGGAGGTGTCAAGGACACTCACAACAAGTCCCAGAGTTACGAAATGCGAAATGCTGAAATCTTGAAAGCAGGAGATAGTTCTAGATACCGGGAGTTGAAGTGTCAAAACACCTCACCACAGGAGTCCTAGAATCGTGAAATGCAAAATGCCAAAATCCTGAAAGCAGGAGATAGTTTTGGATACCTGGATTTCGGATAACGAGAGTTGGGGATGTCAAGAACTCTTACTAAAAGAGTCCCAGAATCGTGAAATGAGAAATGCCAAAATCTCAAAATAGGCACACCAACAAAGAATGTTGCAGACCGGGAAATAACTCCATTTTGGTGTCCCGGATACCGAGAGTTGAAGTATCGAAACACTTCATCACAAAGGTCCGAAATGCCAAATCGCCGAAACGTGAAATGCCAAAATCTTGAAATAGGCACATCAACAAAGAGCTTCAAAGACCGAGAAATAAATCCATTTCGGAGTCCCTGATACCGGGAGTTGAAGTGTCGAAACACTTCACCACAAAAGTGCCGAAATGTCGAATCGCCGAAATGCGAAACAATGAAATATCGGATCTTTGATCTGACTCCATTTCGGAACTTTGGATACTGGGAGTTGGAGGAGTTAAGTGCCGAGACTCTTCACCATAGGAGTCCTGAAACGGTGAAACACGAATTGCCGAAATACCGTTGATTCGACTCCATTTCGATGTTTCGGATACCGGGGCTTTGAGTTGTCAAGAATTCTTTGCATCAAGGATGCCGAAATGCCGAATTGTGAAATCGCGAAAGTGCTTTATGGATAAGCACTTGGTCACCGATGGTGATCACATTATCAAAGAGCTGTAGAGAAAATCCTGAAGTGGCAAGCTCCATTTCGGAGTTTCGGTGAACGTGACTTGAAGTGTCGAGACACTTGATCACATGAATGTCGAATTACCAAATGCCGAAATGATGAAATGCTGAAATATCTATGTAGCCAGTGGTCACCGCCGGTGGTCACGGAAGTTGAAGGAGCTAGCATAGCTAGGCTCCATTTCATGGTTCACTCTGTAACTGCTAGAAACCACTGATGGTTTCTACTAGAGGACTCGAAGAGACTTGAGTGTGATTGCCAGAGGAGCTGAAGAGTTTCAAGGAATCTGCCAGTGGGATGAAGACTGGTCATAGAGGCGATTGACATATGGAAGAGCGTTGAAGCCTATAACTACAACAGAGAGGTTGATCTCGACTGTAACAAAGAAGACGAAGAGTCTCGACTGCTTGAGAGGCGAAGGTATCTCGAAATAACACCCAGTGATGATGGACGCATGAATTTAACAGCCAAAGAAGCTGAAGAGTTGGCATGATGATGAGGCAGAGCACTCGAGATGGAGAGAGAATGCATAAGCATGGTGAGATAGCATGCACAAGGTGCACAAAGACTATAAGTATGCAGAACAAAGAGGAGAGGGCAGCTGTTGAGAATGATTCAAGAGTGTAGACTGAGGCAAAGTGCAGCAGCTGAAATGCACAGAAGAGGAATGATGAATTGAAGGGACATGGTGCATAGAGAATAAAAGGCAAAAGAATAGGAAGCGCAAGGATGTGTGCATGAAGATAGTGAGGTAGACAGAGCAGGGCAGTGTAGCAGAACACTGATGAGACTACTAATTCATTGATGAAAATTATATCAATGTAATAAGTTTCAGTAGCAAAGATTTATATTTCAGGGTGGTAGGGAGGTGCTAGGGAGGAAAGTTGTCCTCAGAGGTTCAAGTGGGTGCTTGAACACAAGGAGTTGTAGCTTCCATCTGGTTGCAGCCATAGAAAAAAGGGTGGCAAGGTGGTGCAAGGGAGAACTGTTGTTCTCTGTTATACAGGTTGGTGCTTGTGTGACTGGAAGTTGGTGCTAGAACACTTAGGGAGTTGGTGCTTCCTTCTAGTGGGTGATAGAAAAACTATGGAGTTGGTGCTTCCTTCTAGTGGGTGCTAGAGAAACCAGTGAGTTGGTGCTTCCTTCTAGTGGGTGCTAGAGAAACTAGGGAGTTGGTGATTCCCTGTAGTTGGTGCTAGAGAATCTAGAGAGTTGGTGCTCTCAGCAAGTAGCAGCTTGCAAAACAGAGGTTGTAGCCTCATTATGAGTTGGTGCTCATATGTATGATAATGTAAAGAATTTAAATATTACTTATCATATAAAGAAGAAGAGGTTTTTACCCTGTATGGGTTTCCTCAAGAAATATCTGTCTCTGTGTATCTCATATGTGTGACTAATGTTGAATGTTTTATTTCTTACTTCCCTACATTATTTTGACTGTCATTAAATGTTGTGTAAAGAGTTTAAAACAAGCATAATTGTTTAAGCACATGTACAACTGATTCACCCCCCTCTCAGTTGTTCAACAATTGGTATCATAGCAGGCCCCTTTTATCTAAGGGTAGATCCTAGAGCTTAAACATGTCAATCCATGAAGGAAATTCAACCAATAAGGCCCCTCTATTCAATGGAACAAACTTTACCTTATGGAAAGTTAGAATGAGAACCTACATAATGGCTTTAGGTGCAGATGTCTGGGATGTGGTAGATACTGGGTATGTAAAGCCAGTTGTACTAGCTAGTAAGGATGACAAGCTAGAATTTAGCTTCAACGCTAAGGCTATGAATGCTATCTTGAGTGGGCTTGCATAAGCAGAATTCGTAAAAGTTATGCACCTAGTAACTACCAAAGAAATGTGGGACAAACTCATTAGCAGTTATGAAGGTAATGAAAAGGTAAAGGACGCCAATATTCAAACCTACAGAATAAAGTTTGAACAATTGAAGATGAAGGAAGATGAAACTGCTAGAAAATACTTTCTGAGAGTAGAAGAAATGGTAAATGCAATGAAAGCACTTGGTGAGAAAATTGAGGAACCTTCTTTAATTCATAAAATTTTGAGATCTCTACCGGATAGGTTCAATCCAAAGGTCTCTGCTATTGAAGAACTTGATGATATGAAAACCTTGGAGTTTGGTCAACTTCTAGGAACATTGACTGCATATGAAATGAGAATAGTTAAAGATAAACCCACCTCTAGAGAAGCACCATTTAAGGCAGACAAGAATGAGGATTCAGAGCCTGATGAAATTGAAGAAAAATTTGTGAAGAGACTGAAGAAGGGATCAGGCAAATACAAAGGTAGACTACCTTTCAAATGTTTCAACTGTGGTAGGATAGGTCATTTTGCAAATAAATGTCCCCACAAAAGAAAGGATCATACATGTGATGATGAGGAGAAGCACAAACACAAAAATTTCTCTAAAGAGAATAACTTTAAGAAGAAAAGTCTTTGTGTAAACAATGATGATGATCCTTCAGATGATGAAGACAATGACTCCACTATTGAAGATAAACTAAATGACTTCATACTTATGGCCAAAGAGGATTATGATAATATAAGCACAGGAAGTGATGCTAATGAAGAAGAAGTTGTGGTTGACATGGAAGGGGAACTAATTAGTGCACTGGAAGAGATTGACAGACTAAGAATTAAGAACAGAAATCAAAGACAATTGTTGATATAGTTCGAGAAAGACAGTAAAGAACCCGATGAAGACCTTGTCCTACTAAAAGTGGAATTAGAAAAGGCAAAGAAAATTGAAGACATTCTGAAACGACAGTTATCAGAAAAGAAGGCAAGATGTGAAGCCTTAGAACAAGAAATAGTGAAAACTAGGAAAGAGATGGAGAATTTTCAAGCCTTGTATAATCAGAATCTATCAAGTATCAAAGCCTCAGAAGGATTAGCCACCATTCTGAATCAGCAAAGGAATCCAAAGCTGAAAACTGGTCTGGGTTATGAAGAGGGATCAAGTAGTGATAAGCCAAGAAACGAAGAACCCATCAAGTTTGTCAAATCTACAACCAATGACAACAATGAACCTACATAAACAAAGGAATACAATCAGCCGCCTAGGATGAGTAAATAAAGAGNACAAAGGAAGACAATCAGCCACCCAGGAGGAGTAAAGAAAAAGGTGTCAAGACTGAATCTATAGAAAAAATAAATAATGCACTCCTTGCTGAAAGACGTCATCAGCATGGAAGAAATCGATTTTCTCAAAGAAGACAACCATTTTCCAGGTACAAAGAATTTTTCTATGGCTATTGTTTCTCCTGTTCTAACTTTGGTCACAAAGCTGTAAATTGTTCCTTAAGACTTAGACATGAGCAATTAAGATTTCAAAGAAATAAATACTTGCCACAACAAAGAATGATACAACCAAGTAACAAACCTTCACAGATTGCAAATTGCCAAATTAAGTTTAGAGACATGCAACTAAGGAGGTCAAGAAATAATCAATAGTCAATAAGTAGACAACACTGCAATAATAATTTTGATGTATTGAACAATGAGGTTGAATGCTACATTTGTCATAACTATGGACATAAATCTGTTGTCTGATGATTAAGGAACTGTGAACCAGATTTGAATTCCCCTTCTGAAAATGTCAAGGTGTGGAAGAACAAAGAAAATGACAACTGTGGATTAGTGTTGTCAGCTCAAAGAAAAATGAACCCTTGGTATATAGACAGTGGATGCTCCAAACATATGATGGGAGACAAAGGTAAGTTTCTATCTCTAAGTAAAAGCAAATCAAGAAATGTAACCTTTGGAAATGATGCTCTAGGTAAAATAAAGGGTAAAGGTATGGTGAGTTTAAGTAATGGAAAAGGAAAATCCCCATATGTTCTACTTGTAGATGGGCTGAAACATAATCTGCTCAGTATAATTCAAATGCATGACAGAGGATGTGAAGTGGTGTTCACATCCAAGGACTACAAGATAAAGTATGTAAACTCAAGACAAGTGGTGGCCAAAGGCATAAGGACAAAAAATAATGTATATTTGCTGAAAGAAAATAGAGAAGAGTGTCATCTAAGAAAAGAAGATGAAAGATTGTTATGGCATAGGAGACTTGGACATCTAAAATTTGACCACTTAATTAAACTCAAAAATCTCAAGGCAGTAAAAGATCTTCCAAGAATATCAAAGCCCCAAGATTCAATGTGTAAACCCTGCCAAGTAAGAAAGCAAACCAGGACACAGTTTAAATCCAAGAGCTTTACTTCAATAGAGAAACCACTCCAACTAGTTCATATGGATTTATGTGGACCATCAAGACAGGAAGGCACAGGGAAAGAAAACTACTTCATGCTGATTATTGATGATTACTCCAAACTTACTTGGGTTTCCTTTCTCAAGGAAAAAGCTGAAGCTTTTGAGAAGTTTAAAATA